>JBBPUC010000069.1:0-64942 GCA_038094375.1 Tubosaeta aff. heterosetosa
CCAGCAAGGATCAGGAGATCAAGGATGGACTCGCTGTTATCCCCGTAACAGAAGACAGCAAGACCCTCGACGCACTCCTCCGCTTTTGTTATCCGTGCACCCTTACAGATGAACCCCGTTTAGAGGCGTTGCAGGACGCCCTGGACGTTTTTAACACAGCTAAAAAGTATTCTCTCGTCGCCGTTGAGAAGAAGGCTCTCCAGGTGATCGCAAGCCCGAACGTACTCGAAGCAGAGCCCCTGCGGTCCTTTGCGATCGCACATCATGGCCGATTACGCGATGAGACCCTACTCGCTGCAAAGTACACGTTGACCCAGCCACTCATCCCAGCATCATTCCCCGAGATCGGACTGATCAGTGCGAATGATCTGCTCTCTTTGCTCACATACCACCAGAGGTGTGGAGAGGCTATATATGGGTTGAGGCTCGATCTCTCTTGGGTCACATCTCACTATGGGAGCGCAGCATCGTGTGACTGGCTACGTGGCTGCATCTATACTCCAATCAGGGGCATCCACCGTGGCACGGCCCGTATTGACGCCGAAATCAGTGATTGTAGATGTGTGGTCGCAAGCATATCCAGATACACACTTTTCAACTTTCGTCCGCTCAAATGGTGGGAGGACTTTATGGAGGAGACATTTACAGGGTTGCGAGACAAACCATGCAAAGCGACTGTGCAAGCTTGTGTGAAGAAAACGGTGGAAGCAATGAAGGAAAAAGGGTGTCGAGGTTGTTCCCCAAAAGTCACTGAGGGCATGCGTGATCTTTTAATTTTGTTTGAGAAGAAAATCGAAGAGACTGTCTCTCAGGCAAGAATTCATACCTGCGAACCTTCCCCGCTGATGATTTTATTAACAGATTGAACTGACGTTGGATTTTTGATGTTGTGGAGTCGCTCAAAGTGCAATTCGAATGGATTCAATCCTACTTTTTGTGTCATTTCACTGTAATATTAATCATTCAGTTTTCACCGTTCAGCTCTGCAATTAACTGCCGGGCCGCTGTTCGATCTCACAATCAGTGGCTGAAGCGACTTGGTAAACCCCTAAAACCTCCTTTTAAAACGGTGCTAGATATAATCCTCGCATGGGATAATTCTCTATTCAACGTACGTCCTTTTGATATGCCAACTGCACGATATCCGTACTGATTTACTGACTGGTGTGTAGATCTAGACTTGTGGAAGCCACGCCCTTCAGCTTTACTCTGGCCTGTTCTTCCAAGTAGCCATATCGCGACAGACATCTCTGAGAATCATGCCAAAAGACACTGCTTACGCCTCTGCGCCTTTCGACCATGCAAAGGCGGATGTTATCTTGCGTTCTTCAGATAACGTCGACTTTCGTACCTTCAAACTACTTCTCTCTCTTACTTCCCCATTCTTCGAAACCCTGTTTAACCTCCCTCAGCCTACTCAAGTAAGCGAAGATCAGGAGACCAAGGATGGTCTTGCTGTTATCCCTGTGACAGAAGACAGCAAGTCCCTTGATGCACTTCTTCGCTTTTGTTATCCATGTACCATGGCGGATGAACCCCGTGTAGAGGATCTGCAAGTTGCTCTGCATATCCTTAACGCGGCCCAAAAGTATGGTCTCGATGTCATCGAGAGGAAAGCTTTGCAAGTGATCATGGATCAAAAAATGCTTGAAGCAGCGCCCCTGCGGTGCTTTGCAATCGCGTGTGGAGGACGCTTGCGCAAGGAGACCCTACTCGCCGCCAAGTACACATTGTCAGAGCCGCTCGTCCCAGACGAATTCCAGGAGATCGGGCTGATCAGCACAAGGGATCTGCTCTCCCTGCTCGCTTACCACCGGAAATGCGGAGATGCTGTATATGCACTGAGACTTGATCTCTCTTGGATCAGGTCTCATTACAAGAGTGTATCATGCGACTGGCTACATGGCCGAGGGTATTACAACAACCGCTACACGGATTGTGAGTGCGCGAGCTCAGATGAACCCAGATATGGGCTATTCATTCCGCGTTCACCCCAATGGTGGGAGCACTTTATGGAGGAGACTTTCCTGGAACTGCGAGACAAACCATGCAAGGCTACTGTGCAAGCCCTAGCAGACAAAACAACCAAGGCAGTCAAGGCAGGAAATTGTCCCACCTGTTCCCTAAGGGTCAGTGGGGGCATGCGCGACCTTGTAAAGTTGTTCGAGGGGAAGATTGAGCAGACTGTCGCTCAGGTAAGAATTTGTTCCTTGTGAGCCTTGCTCACGGGTCTTGGTTGTTCCACAACAGATTGAGCTAGAGCTGAAGTTTTAAGACCATGGAGGGGTTATCGTGTGTTTGAATACTGTTGGGAGATCTAATGAAATAGGTGCAGCAACACAGTGTATAGTAGTATTCATGGTGGACCACTCACGAAATGCCTCGCGGTAGCCGGTATGCTCTGGACCACGGTGGGAGAGGCGAACTGCGAGGCGCCGAGCACGATAGATGTGGTAGTTGCGATGCGCAAAGTTCGCATTGAAACGCCACCCGGCGGCAGTGTTCAATTGCATGATCTTTCACCCCCGCCTTCTTCACAGTATTCAGCCTCGCCTCTCAAGTGTACTATTTGCCATCTGCGTAGTCCATTCTTTAGCATCCCTGGGAATTACAGAGTTACATACCACCGAGAGTATACTCGGTAAGAAGAAGAAGAATGGGCGCATCATTACTAGTAAACATCGAAGAATCTTCGAAATCTCGCGGTTCATTAGCAATGTGGTGGTAAGTAACGCGTGTCGCCGCGCCAACCTACATAACTCGTGATCGCACTATTGCAGAAGCATTATCCGGATGTTGAAATTGATCCCTTCGATGGTCCTAGATCATTCAGCTCTATTCCAGGCCAAAGCATGAAGCAGAGTTATCGCGACCCCAAGTAGAGTCCTGTACGTGTCGTACGTGCTAGCCAAAGCCCTCATCAATTAGCCATTAATAAACGACAGGAAGAAGCAAGGTTTCTGAATCAACCGTAACAAGTGTCCATAACATCAGAGTCTACAAACCCTCAGAAGGAGGACAAAACGAAGAAGGAAACTTCCTTAGTCGGGAAATCGTATACATATACAAGGTATAGCGTCCGTGTACCAAGCATTTCAGATTGATAGATTTCCTTTCAGGATGTAATCATTACTCTAGGCCAGCCATCATCCTTTGCCCAGCCTGTTAAATTGGCTCCGCGCTCCGCGCTTCACGTTGCTGGGTTTCCCGTACTCATGCATGCAGCTCCGGCGTCATATTCGACCAAGCGACTGCATGCGGGATTAGTTCTTTATTGGATGTTCCTTCGAGCTTCAACACAAACTTCTACTTCCGAGGACGATTTACAACACCAAACAGGTGCAGACTCAGGAGGGTGCATCCATCCTTGTTAAAATTGCTGCGGGAACCAGAAGGTTGATTTAACTTTCTCCCTCTTCACACCTGGTGAGTATCGCGGGCTGTGTGGCTTCGAGTTGTATATAATTTCAATCAACAGAGATTTTCATTCATGTCCAGTAGCTCCACCTGCGCCTTTGCGCCTTTTGACCACGCCAAGGCAGACATCATTCTTCGTTCATCAGACAATGTCGACTTTCGTGTCTTTAAACTCTTCCTTTCTGTCGCATCTCCATTTTTTGAAACACTGTTTGACATCCCCCAACCTGCTCAAGAAAGCGGGAATCAGGAGATCAAGGATGGGCTCGCTGTCATCCATGTCACAGAAGACAGCAGAATCCTGGATGCGCTACTCCGTTTACGCTATCCGTGTACTCTCACAGACGAACCTCATGTAGAGGCACTGCAAGATGCCTTGGACATTCTGAACGCAGCCAAAAAGTATTCTTTCGCTGCAATCGAGAAGAGGGCTCGCCAGGCGATCGCAAACCCGAACATACTTGAAGCAGAGCCCCTGCGGTGCTTTGCTATCGCGCATCAAGGCCAATTGCGCGATGAGACCCTGCTCGCTGCAAAGTATACCTTGACCCAGCCACTCATCCCGGCGTCGTTCCCCGAGATTGGACTGATCAGTGCGAGTGACCTGCTCTCTCTGCTCACATACCACCAGAGATGCGGAAAGGCTGTATATAGGTTGAGGCTCGATCTTTCTTGGATCACATCTCACTACGAGAGCGCAGAATCATGTGCCTGGTTATCTGGTCGAACATATTCCAAGAGTAGCTGCCGGTGCGCTACTGCGAGCACATCGACCTACAAGCTATTCGATTACCGTACACTCCAATGGTGGGAACGATTCATGGAGAAGACGTTCCTGGAATTGCGGGACAGGCCCTGCAAAGCCACGGTGCAAACCCTTGGGGAGAAAACGATCAAGGTAGTCAAGGCAGAAAATTGCCAAGCTTGCTCGCCAAGGGTCACTGTGGGCATGAGAGACTTTTTGAGTTTGTTCGGGAGGAAGATCGAGGAGACTGTCTCTCAGGTGAGTATCCCCGTCGCTTGTGAACCTTGCGCACCGATCCTAGCCGTTCGCCAACAGATCGAGCTGGAGTTGAAGTTTTGAGTGGAGTTGCTAAGAATGTGGCAGTCTTGAAGGTCGTCAGTTGCACCTCTTCTTTAAGTGTGACACTTTTTTAATATGAACCAGACAATGTAATCACACATATCTGCGCCTGATCACGCTGGTGGGAACGCCTCGCAGCGGGTCGGTAAGGTAAAAATCCACACTATTCGTGAACGTTGGTCTTATATCCTGATTACAGATCGAGACGGCCGTAAACAAACCACACGTCCGTCCTCAAGAAAAATGCTCAGGTAATGTCCTCGCCGTGTTCAATAACGCTCGCATTGTGCTAATCATCTTTTGCAAGGCGCCGCGGAACCACAGCAGGACGTGAGTTTCGAGGTCAAAGTCAGGACATGAAAGGCTCCACCGCACAATCGTTCAAGTCTCTGAACTGGATGATAAGGTTCAATCACAATCAGTCATCTCGTCGCCTCGGAGGAAGTTGGGACACACATCATGAAAGTCATCTTCCGAGAGCAGCCGCCCATCAAGAAGCTTGCCCATGTGTGTCAACGAAAACTGCATGCCTTTTCTGCGAATCCCCATCAATGTCCTCACGGATTTCAGTGGTGAATTCTGGAACGAATGTGAGGTTTGCAGGTGATTTGGTCGATTCTCCGGCTTGATAAACCCATCATACGCAACTTCGACGTCTTCCTCTTCTAGATCTCTTGTGTAGACAGAGGAAACGGCATAAACGGATGTACGTCTCGTAGTCTTTGAGATAGAGCTGGCCCGCGAACACGCTCAACTGGTCCATGAGAAGTGACGGAACGATCCATTTGGCGGGAACCGATGGAACGCTATGCAGGGCGAGGTCGTCACACGGTTTCATGGACTTGACGACGCGGGGTGTATACAAATGAAGGCGGACGTTGTTACTTGATCGGATATCTGCTATCAAACGGTTTGCTTCGTGAGGGCTCAATATGACGAGTATTTCCTGTTGAGCTTCTTGTCCAGAGAGAATCCACTGAACGGGCCGTAAGTACTCGTCATCATTTCCCGATGATCTGACAGTCCGTAGAAAGTCTATCGTTACCAACACGCGTGAGCTCCAAACGTGGGCTTCGTTGCTATCAACAGTAGTTGTGTGGAGGGTCTCGAAGGCTGGGCGGAAAGCCATAGAGCTTGTGGGAATGATACCCGTCTGTACAAAGGTAGTAACATCTCGATGGATTGTATGGGTCGCTGGAGGTGCCTCTTTGGGACGTTCTACTTGTCGCTCGCACTCGACTTCGTGAATGACCTCGCGTTCTTGTTCTTCATCCATACTTGCATTGCGTTGCGAATATATTCCGAGCTCCTCGCAACGTTGGCGAATGTCTAAAGGGACTGTCAAGGAGAAATAGGAAGAATTATCGGGCCCGTAAAGATCCTCTAGACGCTTGGATTCTGCCTGGAGCCATTTATCTGACAACTCCTCTGGGGTAAGTTGGGCCTTGCAAAACGCAGACCAAGCGACGTATCGGGAACTATGGTCCATTCCTTGTAGTATCCAATGAGGTGCGCGCTGCCGAATATCGTCACATGTCTCTTGTATTGCCCAATGTAGAATGTCTAAGGTATCGATGTCGTCCTCTGGGCATTTGTTAGCCACGGAACGCATACGTCGATCGATCTCAAGAGGCGCAAAAAACATGATAGAATGGCCGTGACCGAGCTTGCGCATACGCATGCAACCTATGATCGAAAGATGTCTAAATCGAGAGCTTAAATGCGGTATCGAGAGTACATACCTTGAGCCAAACGATCTTTTGTGACTTTGGGGCCCAATGTGACAGCGGCACGGAACCCAACAGGAAACTTGATATCGGTGCCGCGGGTATGGGCATCATCGAGGTATACGACACATTGATCCAGCTGTTGGCCAAACGGTGACGACCGCAGAAGTTGTGTCTGCCCATCTCGTGTGATCGCCATCAACTCGTCGTCCTCGTCAAAGTAAATGGCTGCAGAGGCCCCTTGCTGGATCTTGACCCATGTTTTAGCCAGTTCACAGTTCTCGAGTTCAAGCATTTGAGCTCCGACATCCAACAGGACACGGATCTCTGGTTTCTGAGAGCCCAAGATTTTGAGAAATTCTTCGGTGCGCCTGCGTTCTCCGTTCTCGCGGGACATGCACATATAATGATTGCTCTCCTCCTGGAGCAGATATGATAGCACTTTTGCATTGGTTCCTCGCTGGTGGTCAGGGTCACGCTGAGTGATGTGTAGGGGCAACAAATATTGACCGTCGTTGGTCCCCGAAAAGCCTGTCGTGTTATTTAGCGGGGCAGGAATAGCAGAAAAAGCATATTACTCACCTGTCACCAACCGTTCTCGTTTTTCTGCCAGATCCCAACCTGAGCATGACAATTTCGAAGGGAACTCTTTAGCTTCTCGTGGGAACACGATTCTCGATAGATAGAAATCAATGGTCGCTTTATTTTTAGAGAACAAGGGGAATAGAGACTTGTGCCATTGTTCCGATGACTTCAGGTTGATCGCATTCAGAGTCCTCAAGTTTTCTGGTACAGCAGAACATTCTCGAACCCAGAGGTCGTAATCCACAGATGGCTCGTCCTGCTGAAGCAATATGTTGAACGAAACCCTCAGTTGTTCTTTGTTGAGACCACCATAGTAGTAGGATAGGCATGTCAGGATGATAGCGACGTCGGGATGTCCGAATTCGGCTTTTTGTGCAGGCACATCCTTCGCCCTATACGGGACCGCTAGCATGGTACGCAACGGGGCAAGACCATAGTCTACCCGCCATCGGCGCTCTCGGAAAGCGAACAATAAAATCCCTGTGGCCAATAGGCCGCGAAGAAGTAGCAATCTATCCCATAGAGTGGATCCCTTGGAGTATGTCTTCATCAATTGGACAACTTCTTGAGGTACTTCTTCGAGTGATATGAAGGTTTGGATCGCATCAATGAGATCTGAGCGAAGTCGTCCCAAGCTGAAGTTCGGGAGGTGATCATCGCTAATGTCTTTTAATATGCGTGTGACGAGGTATTGACCGGCGTCAGAGTGAAGGATGCGAAAATGTGGAAATGCTCCAGGCTGGTTGCGTCGATACTCCACTCCCTGTGGGTAGAGCTCTCGGAGGGAGGACGCATGTCTATAAACGAGGCCGAGAATTTGTTGCGTAGTCGTCCATCTTTCAGGAAAGCCCTCCACGGGTTGCTGATCGCCGATAGTATAAACTAACTGATAACGGACGTGGAGGATCTCGTCACTCTCGTCCAGAATATCACGGGAGTGAGAATAAAGCCATTGTTGCAGCCCTAGCAATGGAAGCCCGACTTGACTTTCTTCTTCCAGAGGCAGCTGCTTCTCGACGCTCACAAGCTTGAGCGACAAAACATGCTCCGGTTGGACGACCAATACCCCACGCTCTTGCATGCATTCCGTCATCAATTCACGTAGAGCCGCCACTTTCTTCTCATCGATCTGGGGGGAGCGGGAGAATGGGAGGAAATAGATTCGTCTGTTGGTGAGTCCGCCGATGCGATCCACGAGAAGATGAAACATTTGTGCGGTCAATGCCTTTGGAACAACAACGCGAACGAGTTGGTCTCCATTGGCAAGTTCGACAACAACGATGGGAACGATAACAGATGACTTCCCCTCTCCCATGTTGAGTTGCATTGCGGTATTATCTCCCGAGCGAGGTGAGATCATTTCATACGCGACATCAGACTGAACGCGACGAACGAAAAAGTTGCCTTGGAGCTGAAGCAGGTGGTACGGAACGTTAGCAGGTGCATATAATAAAGCGTGGACAATGTACCTGGACTAGTAACCAGTCAGGGTGGGTCTCAGCGTTCCGGCCATCACACCCTTCGTTTTGTAGCTCCCTGTATAGCTCTTCGTGGTGGTTGTTCAGGTGCAGGCGAAGTAGCCTTCGAGCGCGTTGTAGCTGGAGGGCGATCAAGGCAAATTCCACGAGGCACTGCTTCCAACCGTCAGAGATCACGATTGGTGAGTTGGATGCAAGGAACCGGAGAAGTGCATGTGGGGTCATGCGAGGCCATTGACCGGATTGCTGAAGAGCTTCTTCACTCAAGCTCCCTGGACCCAAATGCCGTTGAATTCGATGAAACCCTTCGATGTAGTTGATTCTGCACCCGGCATAATGCGCCTCCAGTGTCTTGGTATCAGGTAATTTCGTCGTCTCTCCACCGCGTAATACACGGAATGTTTCACTCTCAAAGTATTCAGCGCTAGTGCGCAGGTCTGCGACATACCGATGCTGGAACGAATTCACTGCGTCCTTCTTGACGGTAGTAATCAGCTGATGCAGTCGCGTAGAACCTGAGGAAGAGGTATTTCCGACTTCGCGCTCAGCATACTGGGGAAACCTGTCCTGTGGGGGTAATGATGGCTCTGGTCTAGAGAAGAGCTGGTTTTCCTCAAGCCCCCAAGGCTGAGTCGAAGAAAAAACGCTTTGTGAGGGTTCGAAGGAATATGGATAAGGGGAAGCGAGGGAGGCCTGTGCGCTACGGAGAATTTCTTGAACACGGCCGATGTGTTCTTTAAGCTTGAGATTATGATAACATCTAGAAAAGCGGCTCTGAACATTGGAGGTGAGGGAAGATACATCATATAGTTTGCTGTTAAGCGAGTGCCCCGGCGGAGTTTCGCATGGCCAAGTTTCGAGCAAACGATCAACTGTCGTTTCGATGTCCGAGTTCAGTCTCGAGTCATACATTCTGCGCTGACGTTGCCTCATGTCACTGATAGTCTCATTCCGTCTCGGGGATCCGGAACTTTCAGGGCTGATCTCAAAAGAATGAGCAGAGTCCGAAACGTAATCGCGCAAGGTGGCTCGTGAAGGATGGTATCCTTGCGAAATATCGTAGGAATCATAAGGTGGTGGATCTTCGAAACAAAATTCCGGGTGAGATGCAAAGGCCACGAATACGGGAACCAGGTCACTGATTTTAGGTGAGGCATATGCCATGGCAGGGAGTGAGAAAAGCAATCGAAACCATTTTCCCTGGTCGCTTCTTCGGAGGAGATTGTATGCCTTGAGCCAGATCGATGGAAGGTCCGGAGCCAACCAAGATTTGTCATATTGAAGAGACAGTGGATGGTCCCCAGAGATGGGCTCCGACCATGATTCGATCATACTGAGAATATCCTTTGTGGTTACCGCGCCAGCCCGGAGGTAAACGGTGCTCGCCGCTGTACAAGCACGATGTTCCCCCGGTTCTACCAAATCCCTGGCTCGGTACTGGACATCATGGCAATTGATGTGAGAAGGCTGCCCAGAAAACTCGGAGGGGAATAGGTATGCAGCTCGTAACGCACTACGCTCCAAAAGGTGGTCTTCCTGCGATGGAAAGTTTAGGAATATACAGCCCGATTGGGTTTCGCAGTGGAATGCTTGGAGTCTTTTGTAATGCATCTTGATCGCTTTCGAAACGGCATATAGTTCGTGATGCTGAGAATTTGTCGGAAGGTCGAGCCACTTCACTTGCTGCATACACTGGAGATGTGTGGGATACCACGTGCGCAATGGACACAGCGATGCGATTAAGCTCAGGAGCTTAGCATCGCGGGGACTGAACTTCATGATTGACCAGCAACTGGCTGACCGGAGCAGAGACAACGCTTCTTCCGTGCCAGACCGGCCTGTGAGTGGATCGGTGCCACACCCGTTCGTCAAAGCATGTAGGTATGCTAGGTACAGCCTGTTCGTGAGACTGACAGTTGCCAAACAGCCCAGGTCGGCATCGACTTTATAAGTTTGGAAAGTAGCCCGGCCAAGAGAGGGACGCTGATTGTTGATACTGACACGAACATGATGGTCCGCCTTTTGGAATGAAATTTTGCCATCGGGGATAATGACCTGGCGGGGAATGAGATCAACGAACTCAGTGTCTTTGATCTTCGGCCGAAGTACAAGCCGATTAACCAGACCAAACAAAGTGCCAATGCATTGGTTCTTGTCATAAACCATGCCCCGAATGTCATGGGATTGGAGATCTCCGTCGTCATCAACATAAAAGGACAGACCATAACGAGGCAACGAAACAGAAAGCCGCAATGATGGCGAGTGTCGATCAGAGTTATCCGAGGACAAGCTGATGACGAGGTTCGAAGATTTGTCGAGCGGTCTGAGGAGATTTGATACCATGGCCCAAGTTGGGCTATGAATATCTATGAGGGCCTCCGAGCCTTTGTGCATGCGGTATAGCCCAGGGGCACAGTCAATCTTCCAGTTCTCCGACGAAGCCTTCCAAATGCTGGAAAGGGGCCGAATCTCTACGACAGATGTCGAAAGGTTCAACCAATGTACATGGCCTTCTATCAACACTGCGGGTAGATCCCCTTTCAACTTTTTCTGAGGGACGAGCTCCATGATCGCTGAGTCGTCGCCGCCTTTTTGCTTTGCTCGTATCACAAGATCTGAGCCATTTCTCAGAGAAAAGTAGACCTGATGACGCCATGTGAGCTCTCGTACCATACCCTCTACGCTCTAGAGTGTGTGCTCACCTGGTGATTGAATATCATGCCCTTTGTTGAGTAGTCCATCCCCGAGATGTCACTGGGTATCACGTCGAGTAGTTGCTACGTTGAAGTCATCAGGCTTGGCTCACTTTGGGAACGACAAAACGCACCTCTTTAAATATCAGGTTATATATCGGGTGCTGTGTAATATTGGTCGGCAATCTACCAAGCGGCTTCCCATCCACCAAAAGCAATCCATCGAGGATATTCAGGTGCACGTTTTGCGAAGACTGCTTGCCTGTCAGCGAAGTCGTGCATGAGAACCAGCGTGAGTTTGGACTCTGCTCCGGGATCCATATCGAACCTGGGCGGTAGCCTTCCCAGACACGGCTGACCGCAGAGTTGATTCCTGTATTGTCGGCTTGGATAAGGTTGCTGATGAAGCTTTCAAGAACCAACGAAAGACGGCGATCTCGGTCAAGAAGCATCCGAGAGCAAGCGGGGAGGGATGACGTCTTGCTAGGTGTGTGGTCGTGAATTAATATCGCACAGAAAAGAAGAATATCAATATCTTCCGCAGAGTTAAGGAGGTCAGAGATCCGGGAGGGGTCAACATTGAATGTGCTCCGACAGACAAGGGCGCTGTCTCGCAAAAACCCACGGAATTCGTCATCTCCCGGTGCTTTCGTGAGCTTGGATGATAACTCCTCGACCCATCCAAACGTTCTACTGCGGACAGTGCGAAGAAGTTCTATAGCTTTCAGCGAGACAGTGTGTTCAGGGCTAGACATCAGCAGGCGACGGATCAAGAACGAGATGGTATCCATTGTCACCACTTCCAGCCAGTTGGCCTCAATATCCCGAAGGAGGACCTCGATCTCCTCAAGAACCGCGTGACAAAAGGAGGGCTGCTCGATCTCTTGATGCCATGTCCAACCCATATCGGCAAGTGGACCAACTTGAGAAGTGGCCTGAGCTATGAGCGAGTGAACTTCAGGACGGTGAAAGGTCAATGAACGTCCACGAAGCTCTCGTAAGAGGTTGAGCCACTGGATTGATCCGCCGCTCCGCAAGTGTCCAAACGCCACAAATTCATGGAGAGAAAGCTCACGATTACAGTTGGCTTGGTTTGCTATTACCTCGTTCGAGGTGTGGGAAGTCGCGTTGATATATTTTTGAAGATTCTGGTATGGTCCACTTTCAAGCTGGTACGTGCAATACTTGGTGACATCGGCTTGGCCTAGTGCATTCGAGGCAGCGACGCGAGCATTCCTATCAAAACCATAGAATCTTAACCCATTAGAAACACAGACCAAATTTTGGGTGGTAGGGATGGGCAAAGAGCGATAGTGCGAAACGACAAAAGGTTTCGTATCGGAACCAAGGGTGATCCGTGACCTTGGATGTTGGACGAGATAGGGGAGGAGGGCATCATATTGGTCTACCGTGATATAGGGACTCTTGGATTCGCTAGAAGTTGAGTGACAAAGATCGACCAAAAGGTGGAATGTAGCAGTACGCCACATATTGAACGACACCGGACAATTTAATTCAAAAAACGACGACAGCAGCCTTGTGCTCCTGAGATGGCAATGGCCATTCGTGAAGGTTAATTTGCATCTGTTTCTGTCGCCTCTCGACTTCACACTTCTTGCAGTGCCAGTCATGCCGTTCCTTGCCATACCAGTTAGTCCGGTATGTGTGCTCAATCCCATCGGCTTCTTGCTGGAGTTCACTATGCTGAGAATTCGCCTCATCAAGTTCAGCAATCTTTTCGCGGACTTTGCGATGTGCTTCATCCTCAATTTTGCCCTTTAAAAGCTGAAGATGCGGAGATCCTTGAAAATAGCGGACAGCAAACCCGTCTGGAGCGGCCTCGTTAAAAAAAACTGAACCGTGATGCGATTCGGAATAGCGACGAGAGAGGTATCGATGAGCGAGACGAAGACGCTGGAGGCTAGAAGCTTTCCAAACCAAAAGATCCTCGAGAAGACGCGTCGGGATCTCCGGAGAGTACTCCGCAAGCATCGGTATCTCCCTGATCGCGATCTTGTCGAGGGCAACCCAAAGTTCAACCACCGTCAACAGCATGACCGACAGAAGTTCTGGGTTGCCTTTATAGCTTTCCAATGCGTTTGAGGAATATTTGTTCGCCAAGACCTCTAGCTTCTCGCAAGCTTCGTCGTTGTCCGTGACCTGATCAACCCAGCCATCAATTCCTTCCTCAACCGCCTGCTCAACGTCGCACAGGGTGATGTGCGGCTCAGAGAGATACGCCTCTTCAAAAAAAGAACCGTCGCATGATAAAAAATCATCCAGAGAGCCGCGACGACATTGTATGGGGGTGAAGTTGATATTGGAAGAACTAATACTGTTGCCAGTGAGACTGCTACGGATGTAACCCCCGCTGTTTCGAAGGGACAACTGAAGGTCTTGGCTCAGATCGAGCATTGACGGGTTCCATGGTGGGGATAAACGCTGCAAAGCCTGTATGTTTGTCCACCTCTTCTCCTGTATTGACCGGAGTGAGGTGCAGGTTTCTAACGTGATACGTGAGAGCCAATCCGGCGCAGAAGGGCCAAGCTTCCGTAATCGTCGACTGATTTTAGCGGTAATGGACTCGAGTAAATCGTTTGGGAGGTCTCCACAGATTTGATCGTTTCCGAGGTGACACATAAAGAACAGCATGAATTCCTTGTACGCGACTCGCCCGAAAGGAGTCCGATCCAGTGTCGTCTGAAGAGCAACTCGGATAAGGAGCCATAGTGACGACCGCCGCCACGGCAGCTCTGAGTTGTTCCAAACAACGTCGTCACCCACACGCTTGCTAATGCGGACGATGTCTGCAGGCCGACCGACACTTCTCAAGATCCCGGTAAGTAACTGGGTGATATAACGCGGGTGGTTTGTGTCACGGGTTTCGATGACGACGGACTGAGCTTTTGTTGTTTTTGCAACGGCATCTTCTATGATATCGTCATTCATTTGAACAAGGAAATTGGCGAGCTCATGAAGGAAGTTTTTGTCATTGAATGTGGCATTTGGGATTTCGATGGCGGGCCCGGGATATGAGCAGATGAGTTTTCCCTGGGTCGTCATCACATCCTCCGTCATTGGAGATAGCTCGAACGATTCAAAGATTGTGACATCTGTCTGCTTCCGGAAAACAACACCTGCATTCTGGACTTTGATCATAAACACAAGGAAGCCTGCGAAATATGAATTTCTGTCGACTCAAAGGGGTCAGAGAACATACTTCCTACGTCCATACCAGCAAGCTGAGCGATGACTTGGGGCCGATCGAGGCATTGATACTGGACAACAGTGCAGAGGCTATCTAGCATCTGCGAAATACTCTTCCATAGAGGTTTGTCAACCCGTGCAGTATAGAGACGTGCCACAGTGGCGACTGCTGTAGCGAGAGAATGATCGTTGTCAACACTGTGATCATCCCCATCAGGGAGCCGGAGAGGAGAGAAAACATGGGTAACAATGTATCGTAACGTAGAAACGTCTTCAGGAATGAGGACAGAACTGGACATTTGATCAACGAGAATGGGATCGAGTTTCAAACGAAAAAGCAGGGTGTTTCTGAGGAGCACTGGAACCTTATATTCGTAGACCTGTGGCGAAGAATTTGCCTTAAACACCAAGTCTGAGTCCAAAAAGCACAGGATAGGACCTACACTTCTCACCAAGCAACGCGCTGTCACCTCAGAGGAATACAGCATGAGGTAAAAGGAGTCGCAAGAAGCCTTTATGATGCCTCATGCCTAAAATTTCCGCAGAGCCCAGACATTGAGTAATCTCAGTAATCACGACGAGGTTTCATGCCGCGTGAGATCATGAAATTGGATTGAGACTGCAGACAAGCGCTGTGAGCCTACTGACCGCCAGTCGAGACCGAGGAACTTAGTTTGCGGAAGGCTTGGGCCCAGCCTGGAGGAGCGACATGCTATCTTCGGTGGTTACCTGCACTAGTATATCGGACGCCGAGAAGAAGCAACTTTTCGGAATAAGTAGAACACGGTCAGCACAAGTTGAATCTGACTCAATGGCGTGAGTCGGACTCGTTGAAGAGCATTGGCAAGCAGTATTGGTGCCAGTGACACAGAGCATTGAAACATCGACTCGAGTTGAATTTTTGAAGTTTTGAGCTGCTACCCGGCCCCGGGAGAGGTGAGCTACGAGGCGAGGAGAGTGCGGTCGACGAACAGCACGGACAACTCGGAAGGACGAGTATGCAGATGTGACTCGCACTGATCGCACAGGGGAGAAATCCGAAAGCAGTGTGTAGCCTGGTTATGAGTGTTGCCGAGCGAAGTTGCCTCACTCGGCAACCTCGTAGCGGGCTGGTCACCAGACTATGTGGGTCCTCGATGGTTCCAATCAATGGCGATACCCGACAGAGATAATCCACATTGATCGAAACCCACATGCCTGATCCAACGCTGCTGCTTTCCCATACGGTGCGCCGTCTCGCGGGCTATGTGGTCCCAAGCCGTCATGTCACCCAACAGAGATTTCATCCATGTCCAGTGGCATCACCGACGCCCCTGCGCCCTTTGATCACGCAGAGGCAGACATCATCTTGCGTTCATCGGACAACGTCGACTTTCGCGTCTTCAAACTCTTTCTCTCTCTCGCATCCCCCGTCTTCAAGACTCTGTTCGCCATCCCCCAACCCCCTCCAGGTGAGGACCAGGACATCAAGGATGGTCTCGCGGTCATCCCCGTCACAGAAGACAGCAACCGGCTGGACACGCTCCTCCGCTTCTGCTACCCACCTACCCTCGCGGACTGTCCCGTCATGGAAGATTTAGAGTTGCAAGTCATTCTGGATATCTTTGACACGGCCAAAAAATATTCTCTTGACGCCATCGAGGAGAAAGCGCGCGAGGCGATCGCCGACCCGATCACGATTGAAGAAGAACCCCTGGGGTGCTATGCGATTGCGTGTCAGGAGCGCTGGCGCGAGGTGGCCATACTGGCTGCAAGGTACGCCTTGGCGGGGCCGCTTGTCGCAGAGGAATACCAGGAGATCGAGCGGATCTGTTCAAGGGATCTGTTCTCGCTGCAAACCTACCATCGGAAATGTGGGAATGCTGTATACGCGCTGAGACTTGATCTCGCGTGGATGTCGAGTACGGAATTATGTCGCTGGATATCTGGTCCCATAGGTTCTGGGATTTTTTGCAGGTGCCCGATCGCACGGGCACCCAGGTACGCGCTATTCAATCAGCAACCATTCCAATGGTGGGAGGACTTTATGAAGGACATATTTGTGGAACTGCGGGACAGACCATCCGGAACAACTATAAAAGCTATTGCAGTGGCGGCAGAGTTGGAGGTGAAGGCAGGAAAGTGTCAAGATTGTTCCTTTAGAGTCACCAATGCTATGTGCGAGGCTGTAGGTTTATTCGAAATGAAAATCGAAGAGACTGTCTCTCAGGTAAGAATCCACACTGTTCGTGAACATTGGTCTTATATCCTGATTACAGATCGAGCTCGAGTTGAATTTTTGAACTGCTAGGGGTGCAGTCCGGGAGAGATCGAAGTGAATGAATGGATGCGATACTCATACTGGCTAACGATGCTTGTGTGGTTACAGTGAAGAAATCGTTATAGGAGCGAAATAATATCCTGTACAACATAGATAATCGAGATAACCTACGGCGTCATTGCAAGTACCATCGCCATCTCAGCACCCGCATCTCGACCGCATCGTCCACATCCATCTTTTTGTCGTCCATGGGGATTGGCGCCTTGATGACGATCACGTCGTTTTCAAATGAGAAGTCGTTACTAGAGATGTTTGAGCGTAGGACGCGAGGTGTGTCCGCAGGTATACTTGGGCGTTTGGATGATGTCGCGTCGCGTGTAGTTGAGGACGCCTGTTCGGGAGGATCGCTCGCACCATCAGTCGTCCCTCGCTCCTCGGCTCCGTGGGTATTCTGCGTTTTCGAGGCAGCCCCGGGAGGTATCGACGTTGACGCATTAACGCGGTGCTGGCGTGGCTCGAGCACCGAAAGCGTGTATTCTGCATTGCCTTGGTTCCAGGTTACAAGGTAGGTTTCTTGAGTGCTTTCGAGCACGACGCCCCGCTCATCCTCTGTGGAATCCACATTCTCCTGATTTTCCGCATCTGTCTTCCGGCGCTTGGCTGGCTGGCGGACGACCGAGTCTTCATGCAGGTGAGGAAATAGCGCACACTGCACCGCTTGTGCGTCATATTTGAACCTACGAAACGTCAGCAAAGAAGCAGGCATGGATAACGTACATACCCGATCCCAGTTTTGCTCTTTCCCCGATCGGGTACACCAAACGAGATTGTCATTGCCTGCATCTTCCTGGCTTCCTCAGCAACAAGCGCCTGCTCACTCAACCCCGCATTTTTCGTCTCTGCAAAGTCCACATTCAGCCTCTTCCGTTTGGGCGTATTCGTCACATCCAACAACAACGGGGAGGGTGATGGCACAAGACCTAGCACGTCCGCACGCCGTTGCGCATACTCTGCCAACCGCTGCGCCCGATTTCGCCTCCCGAGTCCCGGTGCGACATGCGCGTTTGGCTGCAACGACATGAGCACGTCAACGCGACCACGAATCGCACCCACCTCGGCGACATCTACGCTGATCACCTCGAACGCACTCCCGTCGTGACCCCATCCCCAGCCGCAGCTGACGCACCCTCTCCCATCGTCTTCGGCTTCCTCGGAACTCGTCATGCGACCGGCGTTTTCGCCCCGACCCGCACTCTCCTCACCGTAGAATGACTCACCCCAGCCACCGATAAAGCGGTTCGCCCACACGCCGCCCGCGTACCCAGGTGGTTGGGGCTCGCCACTCACCGAAGAGGTCGACGGCACCGAAGACGCAGGGGGTGGGAGAGGCGTGCTCGTACGCGTTCGAGGAACACTGGCCGTCCCATTCACATGGCCATTGGCACTCATACCATTCAGGGCTGCACGGCTCTCGCACTGTCCACTCTTGACGGCTCCAGAGGCGGATGCCAAGGTGGGCACAAGGGCGAGGACAACGCGTATCGTTCGGCCTTCCCTTTTTGCTCTTGCGATACCACTCCAGGTCAACAAGCCAGCGTGCACTGCGCATTGAATGACGTCCGAGTCGTCCGTGTAGACACGGCGTCGTGACAAACAGTATATTGATGGCGTGAATGGAAACGGTGGCGGAGGAGGTAGGCCACCTCCCCAAAGGCGGAACTTTTGAGGTCGTGCGGGAGGTAGGAAAGAGGGTGGAACGAGGATCGCGAGACGAAGCTCTGTAGGCATTTGTGTTGTTGCAGAAGCAGACTGTGGGCCCGAAACCAAGGAACCTGAACTCAAACCAGCCTCTGTCACCTTGGCTTCCGACTTGTCTTGTTCAACGACAGGGGTCGGAATCCATTCGGGGAAATAATAGGGAAAAGGTGTGCGTGGCCAGACATACGTCCCGAGACTAACAAAGGGCTTCTGTTCTCGCTCTTTCCGGGTTTTTGCGAGCTCTTCTGCGCTTGGCATCCGTTCAAGCATCTCCAGTCGCTCGCGCTCGAGTGCCTCCAATCTCTCGCGTTCCAGTATCTCAAATCGTTCGCGTTCCAACCTAGAGAGACGCTCGCGCTCCACGATATCAAGCCCTCCAATCTTTTCGCGTTCCGAAAGGTCGTTAAGTTCCCGTTGAAGCATCTCAAAGCGCTCCCGGGCCTTGAGTCGTTCTCGGTTGATTTCTGTAGGCTCTCCTTCATGAGTTATTGTATTCATCGGCTCTCGCCCGCGTTCCAAGAGTTCTCGTTCCCTCTCTCGTTTGTCCATATGCTCCCGGTCGGCAGGTCCGGTGGGACGTTCAGCACGGTCACGATCCACCATCGATATATCAACGACCTTCTTGTCGCCGTCTCTGTCCCTAGAAGGACCAGCTCCACTTGCACCAGCTTCTAGTCCTCTCTCCCGATCCCTTTCCATAGCTTCTATACGCTCACGCTCTCTCTCGAGTTCAAACACCTCCGTTCGTTCGCGTTCCATCATGTCAAAAGGGTGGTGCCGCATAGGCATACGTTCGCGCTCGCCCGGACGTTCGAGAATGACCCTTTCACGCTCCAGTGCGCCGCGTTCGGGCAGACCGCGTTCTCGTTCGTGCATCGCGCGCTCCCTTTCACCAATAACCATACGCTCCCGCTCGAGGAATCGATCTCTTTCCATGCGTTCTCTCTCGCGGTCGAGAAAGGGACGCTCTCTATCTGGAACCATGCGCTCGCGCTCGTACATGGCCCGCTCGCGTTCGGCTGCGCGCTCTCTATCTGTGAGTGCCATGCGTTCACTGTCGCGTTCAGGAATGGGGATGCCCATGCGATCGCGGTCGGGCATACGGTCGCGGTACTGTCGACCCATCTCGCGGTCTCTTTGTTCCCAAACCATTTGTCGTTCGCGCTCGGTCATGAAGAGTTCGCGTTCCCGAAGGTCGTGTGGTGGTGGGTGGTGTGGTCCAGGCGCGCCCGGCCCGGCCGCACCTGCACTCGTGAGGGGTATACCTGGCCCGCCCATTCCCATTCCGGGTGACGGTATCCTGGAGTGTGTGCGGCGTTCGCGGTCGTGGCCACGTGGTGGTACGCCTGGTCCAGTTTCTCCCTCGCGGAGGTGTACCATACGCTCGCGTTCGCGCTGAACATGCAGCTCTCTCTCCCGTATCTCCCGCTCGCGTTCACGATCCCGCTGGACGTGCAGCTCCCGTTCTCTCATCTCTCTCTCGCGTTCCCATTGGACATGTAGCTCCCGCTCCCGCATTTCCCGTTCGCGCTGCAGCACCTCGATATCTCTTGGTACAAACTCGCGCTCTCTGGGAAAGTCGCGTTCGCGCGGGGGAAGAAGCCCTGGGTCCCTCTCTCTGGGGCGTTGACGGTCCCGCTCTCTTAGATAAGCCCGCTCGTGATCGGGATCGCGCGGTGGGTCCAAGTCCTTGTCTCGCAGGTCACGTGGATGCATTCCCATGGGCGGTTCGCGTTCGCGCATGTCTCGTTCGCGGGCAGGATCCCACTCGGGCGGATGTGTTTGGAATTGGCCTTGTCCTGGAAGAAGGGGTGGGCCTTGTCTGTGTGGAGGAGGCAGCGGGGGTGGATGTATGCGGTCCCTGTCATGTGGTGGGCGTTCATGGAGAGGGGGGGGCATGCGGTCATGTGGAGGAGGTATGCGGTGACTTGGGCCCGGGGGAGACTGTTGTGCAGATGGTCGAAGGGAGGCACCCTGGGCAGGGGACGGACGCCCGAGGGGGGACATCCTGTGCATATGCCGTTCGCGTTCGTGAGGGGATGGGATCGGTCTCTCGTGAGAGGACGCCAAGGATCGATCATGTGGGGACGCCATCGCGCGGTCGCGGGGGGACGGGAGAGGCCTTTCGCGGTCACGTTCTCTGTCAAAGGGACCAATGACACGCTCCCTGGGAGGGTGGCGGATCATGTCCAAGTCCTCGCGCTCGCGGTGATCCCATTCCTTTTCTCTGTCTCTGCCGGGTCTGAAACCGCCTGGGCTCGTGGTTGGATGAGAGGATGGACCCTGGATGGGTGGTCTGGCCATCTGCTCTTCGGCAGTGCGTTTATCGAGGATGAGAACGCCGGCGGGCGTTGTCAGCAAAGATTTTGATGGCGGCGAGTGAGCGGCTGTGATGAAAAGTGAGCCAAGAAGTGGCGCGCGATCGAACAGACGGACCGATATTCGAGGGCGTTGAGCTGCCACTTGCATGTGCACGCTGTACGATGGGACTGCGCTCTGAGAAAAAAAAAAGACGGGGCAGTAAGGGGGAGATAAAAGTGATCAGCGTGAAACTAGAGGGGGTAAGGAAAGGCTACCTGAGCCGGGCATAACCGATTTGATTTGAGAGGGAGGCTGCTGATGGTGGGGTGTGCGGTGGAGTGACGCTGGGGCCAGAGGGGAGGACCCCTGACGCGGAGGAGGACCCCAGGGAGCGGGTGGGTGCACGTGAGGAGGGGCGGAGGGAGAAGGATGCTGTAGACTAGCCATGGCGGGAGTGGGATCGATGGGAGAGGGCTGGATCTGGGAGGAGGGTCGGGGGGTGATGCGGTGCATCGGGGGAGGGTCTGTGCGGGGGAAGGGGTAGTACGGGCTGGGCTGGGTGGGAAACTGGGGGGACGGACCAGGGGGGGGCTGTGGGGGGAGGGGGTGCGGGTGAGGGTGCTGTGGCTGGTGCTGGGCCTGGGGGGAGGCGGAGGCGGAGGGGACTGATGGAGGAGCGGATTGGGGCGAGTCGTGCTGGAGGGGGGGTCTCCGCCTGAGCTGAGAGGGAGAGTCGTGCAGGAGATCTGATACGTTCATCGTCGTCGGGCGAGAGAAAAAAAGCAGAGGAGTGGCTCGAAGATGAGAGTGGAAGGAAGAGGAAGAGTAAAAGGAAACACTGCGAGCAAAATCAGGTTCATTTCAATTAGATTCACATCTCACGATCGAGATCCCCGCCACGTGGCCAGATCGAGATCTTGATCGTTTCCGCTTATCTTTCTCTACTTTGCGACCAGATAAGATCATGATAACCTACGTCACCATCAAATATGGTTAATATTTCCCACGCAATACGGTGTTTAGGCGACGGAACATCACCCATGATGCGCCCAAATATCGATTTTGGACTCAGCCACGGACAATGCCGGCGCAATTCGGATTCCGGTTTCAACATTCGTCTCCACAAATGGCCGAGACACCGTTCACGATCGCCGTTTCAGATGCTCAGCTCGACCTCCTCCACAGGAAACTCGAGCTTGCTACGTTCCCAGATGAGCTCGAGGATGCCCAGTGGAGATATGGTGCACCACTGGCGGACGTCAAGAGGCTCGCTCAACGATGGAGGAACGGGTACGACTGGCGCAAGCATGAAAAGCAGCTCAACGAGGAACTACCCATGTTTACGAGGGACATCAACGTCGACGGCTTTGGAACACTCAACATCCACTACGTTCACAAAAAGAGCACCGCGACCGACGCGATTCCCTTGCTCTTTTGCCATGGATGTCAGTGAACTCTGCTACGTGTTTCGCATGCATTAATAGAAAATCACCAGGGCCAGGGGGCTTCTTTGAGGTGCGAAAACTGCTCCCGTTGTTGACCGCCTCGTCGCCGCACCACCCCAGCTTTCATGTGGTCGTGCCAAGTCTGCCTGGCTATGGGTTTTCTGAAGCCCCTCGTAAACAAGGCTTTGCGATTAGACAATACGCTGAAGTAGGTCCTCATTTGACACGGACTCCATCACTCATCTCCCTAGGTCGCACACAGGTTGATGCTCTCGTTGGGATACGACCAGTACGGTATTTCAGTTCCTCAGTGCTCTCCCTAGCAGCTCGCTGATCCTATTTCCAGTCACCCAGGGCGGTGATTGGGGAAACATTGTAGGTCCCTCTCATAGCCTTTTTCTGCAGCGCATTCAAACTATTTTCAGATTACGCGCACCATGGCTGTGGAGCACGGCGAAAAACACGTCAAGGCCTGGCACACGAACATGCCCTTGTACGTCCTCCGTCGTCTTTTAGTGCTGATCATTAATTTTTCCAGTGGGCATCCACCGTCGGCCTTGAAAGAACCATTGTCGTTCCTCGCGTCCTTGGTCACCCCTCGGACCGCGAAAGAGAGAGAGGATTTGAGGCGCACACAGTGGTTCCGAGAACAAGGCAGCGGTTACTCCGAAGAACAATGCACCCAGCCCCAGACTGTCGGCTATTCACTGGCAGACAGCCCCGTCGGTCTCCTCGCCTGGATTTACGAGAAACTGCACAATTGGACGGACGATTATCCATGGGAAGACGACGAAGGTGAGCCACCGGGCACGCGTGAGACCAAGCTGACGTACGGCAGCTCTGACCTGGATATCCATCTATTGGTTCTCACGTGCCGGGCCGGCTGCTTCTGTGAGGATATACTTTGAGTATGCGCAAGGTAAATCCAGCCCTCGCTGGTGGCCGGGCCCAGATCCAAAGGTTCCCATGGGCACCTCGTTCTTTCCCAAAGAGCTGGCTATGGTGCCCAAGGCGTCAGTCACTCTATCTCGGCTGGGTGCTCGCATGTTGATTTGTTGACAGATGGATCCGGCGAAGCAATCGGGTCGTGGCTGAGTCTGAGCATGACAGCGGAGGACACTTTGCGGCGTATGAGAAGCCACAGGCACTGACGGACGATTTGCGCAAGATGTTTGGAAAGGGAGGCGGTGCCTATGGGGTCATTTCTGCGTAGCCTGTACATATTACTTTGGCTGTGTCTGTCACAGCATAAAACTCGGTGATCTCGTGTGACCAATCATGGACCCACTTTTGCTTGTCGCCGCTTTCGCCGTCCTCATACCCTCGGTGAGTCTCCTTCCAGTTCTCTTTTCACGATGAACTCCCATTTCATCCTTGTTCTTCGAGCCACGAGCGTGCGTCGTGGCCGTGACGATGGCTGGCTCTGTCTGATCTCCTCCACCGTCTCGACCCTGTCTGATCCTCCCCCAGCTCTACCTCGCCCTCGTCCTCCTCTCCCCCGCCCCCATCCTCACCCGCCCCTCCGAAAAAACCTACCGCGCCCATGCGTCCCCCACACCCCAACCCCTCCCCTCCCTCGCCGACCCCGGCTCCGTCGACCTGAGCGTCATCATCCCCGCCTACAACGAAACAGCCCGTCTCCCCGCCATGCTCGCCACCACCCTCGCACACCTCGCCACCGTCGAGCGCACCCACGAGCTCCTCATCGTCGACGACGGCTCCCAGGACGGCACCGCAGCCCTCGCCCTCGCTACCGCAGCGCGCCACCCCGCCTCCGACATCCGCGTCGTCGTCCTCGAGCACAACCTCGGCAAGGGCGGCGCCGTCCGCCACGGCATGCTCCACGCCCGCGGTCACAGGCTCCTCATGGTCGACGCGGACGGCGCTAGCCGCTTTGCGGACCTCGAGCGGCTCTGGGCGGCCATGGACGCGCTCGCATCGGACAATGCGCCCGCCGTCGTCGTCGGCAGCAGGGCGCACCTCGTCAGGACAGAGGCCGTCGTCAGGGTGCGTTTCTCGCGGTCGTGCTGCTCACAGGGCTGACGCTGTGCACAGCGGTCCCTCCTCCGAAACGTCCTCATGTACGGACTCCATACTATCCTACGTGTCGTCGGCGTGGGGCATGTGCGTGATACCCAGTGCGGCTTCAAGTTGTTCACGCGACGCGCCGCACAAAATATATTCCCCGCACAGCGTCTTGCGACGTGGATCTTTGACGTCGAACTTCTCCTGCTCGCCAAACAGCTCGGCATTCCTGTCGCAGAAGTGCCTGTCGAGTGGCACGAAGTCGCGGGAAGCAAACTCAACGTCGTCAAGGACTCGCTGCAAATGCTGCGCGATCTTTTGGTACTCAGAGGGAACCAACTCGTAGGACGATGGAAAGTCGCCCCCTTGTAGCAACCTGTACGATTTACTGTTAATTTATTGCATGCAATCGTCGCAAGGCAGTCTTCTACAAAAACATCTACGGCACTCCTCTATCACTATCAAGGCTCATCTCTCCTTGAGTAAATACAAGAAAAGACCGTAGTTTTACATACGTGCATCATTAATCTTAGATGTAGCAAACGGTGGGTTCGTGAAAAGTAAAAAAAGACAGTCCATCAAGGTGGGATATTGGCATTAATCTCGTCAAGCAGCTCTTGCGCAATCTTGGAGTTGGACACCTAGGCGACTATCAATCCAGTATACTTGACGCAAAGCTCAAAGCTCACCCGAAGATTGTAGTGCACGGTTTTGTTCCCCTCGATAACGCTGAATCGTATATATCGCGGGTCTTGCGCCAGGAAACACTTCATCCCCTGGAATAGTGGTACATTCAACAACAGCGTGTAAACAGCCTCTTTTCGCATCACTACACGGTGCTGCTCAGCATCAAATCGTCCGTCAAGCAAAATACGAACCAAGACGAGCTCCGCTTCCGTCCGCTCGGCGGACGTTGAGCCTCAATTGCCCAGTTCCCCGCTCTTTCCATTGATTTTGCGGACAGAGCGCGTACAGCTTGCCACGTACGTGAAAAATCGTTTCTTCGTCTTCTTCACCCGTAATCACTAACACGCGCTCAACCATCTACACGCATCCTCAAACAAGCACACTCACCTTCCTGTTCCGTCAATTTTTCTTTTTCTTCTTCGCTTAGCTCCTCATCGCCGTCCTTGCCTGCCCGTAATCGTTCACCAAACGTCGATGGTGCACGATCACTTCCATCCCTGTCTACGTCACCTTCATCTTCACCACTACCACTCCCTTCGCCATTTCCGAATATACTGAACACCGAGCCCTCCTTGCGCTCCAACGAGCTTCGTGAAGAGCCTCCGCTCGGTGACTCCGCTCTGGCGCGCTTCGCATGTGGCGTCGAGAATCCATGCGCGCCTACATTCGCATACGCCGTGAACGCGCTCGCATTCATGCCTATCGACCGTCGCGTCGGCGACTTACTTCGTCCGAGTAAGCTGCTCTTGCTGCCATTGCTTCCCAGAGGTGACTTGGCCCTCGTAAATGGGGAACCAGATCCTGCAAAGGCTTCGAATCCTGTCCGCTTTGTGGCAGTGGATGGTGTCGCTTGTAGTGGAGTGTTGGGAGGTGCAAACGCTCCAAATGATGGTGGTCCAAGTGGTGATGCAAAGGAAGAATGGATCGGTGTAGTATCAAGAGGCAGTGAGATTGGCTTTGGAGGCGGGGAGGTAGGCGCTTTTCGATTGTTGGGTGGTGCGCTCGAAAAGACATTCTGTCCCTTGACAGATGCAAACGGGGATGCTGTGGATGCGTACGACATGAACCCGCCCTATAAAGGACTTGAGCACGGCATAACACCATACAAGGGGTACGCACGGCTTTCGGCGCAGGTGCCTCCGGGGCTGGAATCAGGTGTTGTAATTCATCGTTTTGCTCAGGAGGCGGTGATGGTCGCTTCGAGACACGTGGATTATCATCGTTATTTGTGTCATCCCTGGGACGCTTTGCAGTTTCAGCCGTCGGTGTGACCGTCGACGGCCCACTCTCTGGCCCCAAACTGGTTGCGCGATCTGCCAATTTGCGTTTAAGACCCTTTTCGGGCTCGCCACCGTCAGACTCGGAAGCACGCCGAGTATGTGGAAGACTGGGAGCTGTATCTTGCGACTCTTCTGCCTCATCGTCGACGGAAAGCAGCGAGCCTGGCGGGACTTGTGCGGATTGAGATGCAAAGACGCTCTGGGTCGCTTCACTGCCCTGCGTCTCGCTGAGGTCTTCAATGCTTAGCTGGTCGGATCTTGCTTCATGGGACCGCGAACCCTGTTGCCACCTGATGTCTTCCACGCCTTGACTGATCTGTCGGACCTTGACGTCGTGTGGAGGGGAGACGCTGAGGACCGGTGAGTGGGGGTGGGACGGTGTCCGGGAGCGCGACTGGGTCTGGGTATCCAGCACATCCTCTTCAAGGGTGGTATCAAGATGCACCCGGCCTTTCTTTGCGGGCGATTTCACGTCGAGCGCGTGCTATTATGGGAAATAGAGAAGAAGGTAAATTTACGTCAAGATGTGCCACGGCGCGAGGCGAAAAAGACGTACTGCGCTGGTGGCATTTCTGGGCGTAGCAGGCTCGAGAGAGACCTCTCGTTCCCGTTTTCTGGAGAGTGTTTGTTCTATGTGTACAAGTGGTGGTGTGGATTGAAATCGGTGTAGGATGAGTCAAGGTTGGCCGGTCTGATAAAGCAAGGGCATGCTGCAGCCGGATAAACGCACCTGTGCATTCGTTTGCGTCGGGGGACGGCGAGGGTGAGGGCGGGCAGGGCTTGCGGTCGTTGTCGTTGTTGGCGTCGTCGACGGTATCAGCCATTGTGCGCCGGTGGTCTGTGCGTTGTGTGGTGTTCTTGGAGAGCGGGAACAACAGGCGCAGCTGACAAGCGGCAGGGGAATGGCACTCGGCACAACCCGATCACAATAAAAAGACCCCTCAAAGTCAAAGATCCTCGTTCATTACTGGATAACATTAATTCAACTACCCTCCTGCCGTCGCCGCTCGTCTGCAATCGTCAACATGTGCACCAGACTTGGCTCAAAAACTGGCTTGGTCAGGATACTAGATACATCAGCACCCACGCATGTACAAGGGTCAGGCACTCACTGATCCACCCCTGCATCAGAGTACTCCCTCTGGTCCTTGACAAGTGCATTGCCTGACGAGTGTCAGCATCGCATCAGACAGTCAAAGAGCCGCCTTACCGGTCACACCGACGACAAAGTCCTGCCGGCCCATCTCCCGAAGTTTCGCCACTACCTCTAGCCCAGACATGATCGGCATTTGGTTGTCCAGGAACACCACATCATACCGGCTACACCCACCATCCTGCTTGGGGTGCTCCGTGAGTGCTCCGATCGAATCTTCGTGAAATCTCATCGTTTGTCTAAACGTCCTCCCAACAATCATCTCCAGCGCAACTTCCCCATTCTCTGCAGTTGATACGTGACACCCAAGTCTTGATAACGTTCGAGACATGATTGTTCGCGTCAACCGATCGTCATCGACAACAAGCACAATCATGGGCGGCTCGAACACGGCAGATAGTCCCCTCCGCAACGATGGCGCTGGGGTTCCCTGAACTGGTGATTTCAAGCAGCTTGCGGCTGGGTCGATGGAAACAGGCGGTAGAGAGGCTGTCGCGTGTAATATATCTGTGGACCCAGAACCAGAAGAAGTAGGTGGACTTGGATCCTTTTGGGCAAGTATCTTGGCCTTCTCTTCTGCTATGGTAGGACAGCCACCTACCGAAGAACTCTTCGTACGAGCAAGGGAACCTTCATGCCAGTCACTGGATGTACCAGCTACCGGGGAAGGTAACGGAGGACCAAGTTGGGTCCCAGAAGAGAGTTCCCCAATGGTTCGGGTGAGCACATGTGGTTCCGACCCGTCATCTGCATTCGGCAATTTCAACTCTACCAGGCCTCCTGCTCAAAATGTGTTAGCACAGAGATGCAATGAAAGAGGTTATACGGATACCCTGATCCATAAGTGACTCCATCGCATTTGGAGCTGATGCTGGCCGCACAGATCGATTCTGGAGTAAGTCCATGGACAGTTGTCCTTCGAGATCAGACGAGTGGTTCTCGCTCAGACCGGACTCGGGGTCTGGAGGATCGACAACCTTGACACCCACACCTAGCGCTATTTCACAAAACCCATGACAAACGGTGCCGCCACGCCATTAATAACGGGAGAAGAGCGCACATGAGGCGTCAATGATAGAGCGGGATTGGAATATGTCACATACGCAATTCAACCCAGAATGTTGATCCATAGCCAACTTTCGAGCGCACCCCCAAGCGCCCACCACTCAGTTTTACGATTTGCCGCACCAAAGCCAACCCCAGCCCGGTGCCCTTGCCACCTTGTTGTCGCCCCTGTTCAGTTTGGTTGAATGGGGCTACGCGAACGAATAAGCGAAAAGCTGTAATAGAGGTGGTACAATATTCACTAAAGAGCTTTCCCTGTGTAATCGCATGGGGTGGTATTCCAGTGCCTGTATCACTGACCTCGATGCGCACAACTATCCTTTTTGCGGGGCGATTATGTGATTCGGTGGAGTTACTGACGTCGTCTCGAACAGAGCCATTTGCTTCGTCCTCGGGAGCAACCAAGACTTCTTCAATAGCGTCATCCAGCTCTACTCCGGATCGAGGAACACTATTCGGCTCGGGGTGAAGATGTGCAGGAAGCACTAGACGAGTCGTACAGGTGACGCGCCCACCCGCGGGGGTGAACTTGCACGCATTGCTATCATCGTGCATTTAGACAAGGCACCTCAATAGGGTGGACCCCTCACCTAGCAAGGTTGTTGATGATCTGACGCAATCGCAGAGGGTCCCCTAAGACCACCCCATGTTCTTCATCACTCATGGTACTCGGGTCTTCTCCTGTAGCTTCGCAAGCTGCACAACACGCAACCTACAAAATCAAATAGCAGTCCAAAGCAACGCACGCACAGCCTACCTCGTCAATGGTTCTGTCTAAATGAGTTACTAGTTCGAGATTACGCGCATCCGTAGCCATTCGTAGGGGTACGAAGAGGGTACGTATCACTGCATGGAACGCATATGGCTTGTATAAGATTTCGAAGCGGCCACTGTCCATGCGATTGCTGACGGGATATCAGCGCTCAGCGTTGGTTAGCTGAAAGTCTAGCAAGACTTACAAATCAAGCACGTCGTTAAGTACTTGAACGAAAAAGTCAGTCGGAGACGAACGAATCACGGGAAGACTGACCTTTGGACATCATAACCAAACTGCCACCAAGGGCCATAAACTCGATTTCCTGTGCCTTTGATACTGCACCAGATGCTTCCATGTTCTGGACTGCCAAGACTGACACAGGCAAAGGTTAGAAGAAATGCGAGCACCGTCTTGGCAATACGCACGCGCCGTATTAAGAGGTACTCGGACCTGTGCAAGCGACGATATAAATTACGTGAACACCGTCAACGTGAATGTACTGCTTATCATGGAAGACGTAGCTGTCCAGTCGCCCATGAGTTACCCAAGAAAGACACAATGCGAGAGATGATTTACGATGTCAGTCGGCGTTTCGAGTCGGCTTCCCTACGTTCATTTATCTGTGCTTTCTGCGTTTCTTTGAATTGGACCTTGAGTTGCTCGCGGAGAATGAAGAGCCTTCTCTCAGACTGGGAGTTTGTCAGAAACACCGAGACACAGCAGATGAAATTGTCTGCTTACGTTCTCGTGCATATAATGAACAAAAAGAAGAAAAATGTGGTATAAGATGTAATTCAAGAGGTCTTCCTTGACGTATCAACATTTCCTCTTCTAGAGGGGCGAGGCTACGCACTCCGAACCCATATTGGGCGATGTGGCAAGATCAATACAGATGCACTGAGATAGGACCGCGTGAGGGAAAATGAAAGGTGTTTCGGCCGCCACTCACACGGTAAAAAAGGTCAGGGATCCGACGAGTGCGGCCATCCTGCTTATCATCAATCCAAATAATGCAATCGTTTGTAAAGCCGAGGTGTAGCTGGTGTAAACGTCAAAACAGAAAAGTAAGCAGGAGAGGAAGCCATACTAGAACATGCTAAGGAAATCCTTGGTACCAAGGTCAAAAACGCCGTGTTGAGACGGGGTGTAGAAGCCGCACAAGTACCTTTGGTGAAACAGTATCAGAGACGGCTGAGGTTCCAAGAAGTCGGTGGTACAAACATAGAGAGAAGGTCATAAAAACCCCTGGAAATTCCTCAGGATGGGCCGCCAAACTGAATGAGAATCACTCACCAACACCAGGTTGCGCACCCAACGAGTATTTGGTATGGAATCGGGCAGTCACGGGGAAAATCAAACACCACAAGCACAAGCAACGGGAAAGTCAAGGCGGGGGCGAGCTACTAGAATGTCAGCGCCCATCAGGTCAAGTAAAGGGATCGACTGACGCCCCATAACCATATTCTGTCAAAGATATTGATCGGGCTGGGGATGGTGGAAGCGCCAATGATCCAGTTGACGACAAGAAAGAGAGATGACCATAATACCAAGGACTAGGGGCAAATGAATGCATGACATGGAGAGAAAGGAGAGAGATACCTTCTTGATGTACCAGTGCTCTTTACGAAATCTCTGTTCGGTTCTGTCGTCGAGAAAATGAACGGAGAAGAATTTAACGGTTGCGGGCCACACTTCCCAGCGAAGAGACCAGAGTAAGAAGGAAAGGAAATGGGTATCGCCTGGCAATACGGTCGTACCACGACCGAGAGTCGTGCCAATCTGAGCATGGCTATCGGTAGATCTCGAGCGCCCACGTTCGGGGGATTGATTAAGGGAACTTCTGAGGTCCTCAGACCAGTCTCTATCGACGACGATCTCGTCAACCTCGTCACCGTCATCGTCTACGTCATCTCCTGTTCTCTGGCCTGTGCGAGCATGACTGCTCTCGAGGGAACTGTCAGCGACCGCGGAGGAGTCGGAAGGGGAGTCGGCGCCGATTCGCTTAACGAAGCGGGCCCAATGCACTTTGAGGCCAGCGAACCTGGCGGTCTTTTTTGGCCTACGTCGCACGGAGCTCGCTGCGGCCGGGACGGGTAGCTGGAGGAGGTCATGGGGTAGTGAGGCGACCGAGCGGGCGTCTACGAGATGGACCATCGAACGAAGATGGGGGAAGCTGATCAAGGAGCAGCCGGAGTGAGTAGGCCATTCGAGCCAGCAAGATAATGCGGCCAATCATCTGGAGAAGGAAGTCGCCCAGCCAACGCGACGTGGGTCCCCAGCAATTCGACCTCCGAACAAGTGGAAAAGATACAAAACAACAGCGGCGTTTGGCACCGAAAATTACCAGCGATTTTATACGCGCTTGATTGCATACAGCCGTCTTCCTTGTAACACGACAACGGTCAATTTCCAGCCAGCGGACACCAGGTGGGACATTCGCGGCTCGGTCGGAGTTTCATTTTTCCACGGCACTCTGCCTTTCTCGTGTTCCCCACCTTGTCCCCCTCGTCATACGCCTCCCCAGCTCGTAATTACAATTATCACCACAGGTACGCAAAAATTATACTTTAACTCGCACCATAACATGACTTTTACCAGTTCAGCATATTTGCAGATTTTTTGCACCCCATCTTCACCACTGCGCTTATGGCAGTGCAGATCACCCTCAAGAGCGGGGACAAGGTCAAAGTCAACGGTAAAAATCAGTCCTCGCTCGTTTCTGTCTCCCCTCATCCATAGACACTCGGTACCGCAGATCATGTATATTGTTCCCCCCCGTGGTCAGTCCGGGACGGCACCCCTTACTCCGTGGCACGCATAATGGAGTTTCTTCCCCCGGAAGGAACCAGCAAAGGTAAAGGAAAGGCAAAGGAAACTTATACCCGTGTTCGCCTTGCGTGGTATTATCGTCCAAGCGACATCAGCGATCGTTCAGTTGCAGATTCCCGCCTCCTCTTGGCTGCCATATATTCAGAAGTCTGCGACATCAACCAACTTCGATCCAAATGCTTTGTCATTCACCGGGATAAAATAACCGACCTTGCTGGGTGGAAGAAACGCCCAGACAGATTTTATTTTAATCGTTTATTTGACCCTTATATCAAGAAGGAATTCGAGGTCATCCAGGCAACGGATGTCCGAAATCGTACGTACCACCAGAGTCACGTGTTTTCAACTCAGCTTCATTCATATGCGCAGTACCCGATCACATACGACAAGTCCTACTCTCTAGATACGAATATGTGGTCGCAGAGAAGGAGGTCGTTCCCGACCTCACAGATACCCTTCGTCTATGTGCTGCATGCAGTCACTGGTGCGCAAAGTAAGTACCCGCTCTTCGCACTGCGACCCACGGATCTTATTGACTCCGTCCATTAATTAAGCCCCGATACGGTGGGATGTGATAGATGCAAAAAGTTCTTTCACATGGGCTGCGTTCAACCACCTCTCCATGCCAAACCGTCGCGTGGTTACGGGTGGACGTGCGCACCGTGTTCCAAACGCCACGAAGAGGAAGTGGACAGTCATGATGTCCGTCACCCGACACCAATCACCAAACCAAAGTCGAACGCACCGGCTCCTCGTGGCCGCGGTCGCCCGCGAAAGGATCGGAGCCTGGCAGAGAAGGAGGAGAATGTGGATATCAAGTACTTCAAAATGTGGCCTTTCCGATATTTTGGGTGAGTGTCCATTTCGAGCATAGATTCCCCTGAGTTGAATCCTGGGCTACCCGAATGCCGGCACTACTCAAGTCAGTACACCGTTGCGGAGGACACGCTTGGTACGTGTGTGAATTACCATACTCGGACAAGGTTATATATGGATATGGATCGTAGATCCCGACGACCTCATTTTCCCTCGTGCTGCCACTCGTGTCGGACCAAAGTACCAAGCTGTGATTCCCCTTCTCAGGGCTCTGGCTCCCCCATCAGATCTGACTGATGTCTCACCGCAAAAAGATGTCGACAGTGAAGAAAGAGGCGACGATGATACTGTGGAGGTACTGAGCACTGTTAACCACCGTCCCGAAGAAGGTGCGCATATATGCAATCCACCGTGAAACGGCTGACTCATTGCCGTTTAGTTGAAGAACGTAAGTGGCTTGGTATTTTACCAATTTCCTTAATTAAACTCCTGGTAAAGTGGAAGAATGGAAGTCTACCCTGACCAAGAATAAGGAAGAGCTATACAACGTAGATTGGCTTACCGAGGCATTACGTCGTATCTCATACATGCGTGGGATGGGCAGGGGTTATTGCGTCGTGGAGATGAATTCCTCCATTCGTAAGGGGGAGAAGGTAACCAGCAACCCCTCGAGTCGATTTGTTTGATGATTTTTTTTCGCAGTGGAGGAAAGTAGAAACCAAATACAGAGACAAAGAATGGACCGCAGAAGAGATTGCTGCTTTTGAAGATGGCATTTATCTTCATGGTCCAGAACTCCGAGCGGTACGTGAAGAAGTAGGTACACGGACTCTGCCGGAAGTCGTTAGATTTTATGGCCACTGGAAAAAGTATGTTTCACCGTTTGATGCTGTTTCATTTTTTTCATATTCGGTAGTGCCAGGCTAAAGGAGGAGAATATACTTGTCCGTGAGCGCGCCGCAGCCATCAAGGAAAACGAAGAAGAGGAGCCAGTGGTCGATGTGCCCATGTCTGACGACGAAGGATCTATCATTCGCGGCCCATCTAGAGCGAATGCCGGTTGTGGTGCTTGTCGAACGCGTGAATCCGACACTTGGTGGCGGGCTCCAAAGGGACTTGCGGCCAACATTCTTTGTGACACTTGCGGCACTAACTGGAGGAAGTATGCAGACCTAAATGTCAGACCTATTCGCGAGGAAACCTTACCGCCAGGCAAGAGGAGTGCGGACAAACTTGACACGCCGCTGAGTGCCCCAAATGCGAAGCGGCTCAAGGTAATGTTCGTTCCTCTGTTTTCAGCTCGGTTGATTTTCATTCGTCGACAGACTTCTTTAATGATGAATGGCACTTCTCCACCCATTACATCTATTGCACCTCAAGTACGCTGTCTGGCGTGTCAGAAGAGTGGGCCCGTGGGGCGGGTTCTCAAGTGCAGCCAGTGTCATTTCCGGGTTCATGCCGGTAAGTTCATCATGAATTTGGGTAAATCATGAGTACTTGATCGTTTGTAAAGGGGTATGTGGTGTCTCTATGGACAAGCGTGCTGTAGAATCATGGCTATGTGACCTATGCGACAATGAGAAGACGGAGGAAGCATCTTTGGTACGCAACGTCGTTCGTCCTTTCACCGCCTTTGCATCTAATTTGAGTGTAGAATACCGATTGTGTGCTCTGTCCGCCCAAGAAATCGAAGATGCTGCACAAGGACATTGATTCATTTTTGCGTGCTGCGAAACCCACTGAAGGCCAAGCCTGGGTTCACGTTCTATGTGCCGTATTTTCTCCGGAGGTCACGTTTTCCGACGTTACTCGTCTAAAGTTGGTGGAAGGTATTAGCACCATCCCTCGTTCCCGTTGGGTGACAGTACGTACAGTCCTCCAAATAACCGTGATGTCATTCTCATATACTATAGCGATGCACCTTGTGTGGTGAGGCGGGCGGTGCTGTCATCCAATGCAGCGACTGCATTCGAGAATACCATGTCTCGTGCGCTTGGAGGAACGGTCATCGGTTTGGTTTCGAGATTCAGCCCGTGTGTTGCCTTTCTACCCTTCCCTGCTTGTCATACTTAAAAATCGTCCCAGGTGCGGCATCATCGTCGTGACACCGTTGCGACCACGTTCAAAGGTGAAACGGGCGGCATGGCCCCAGTCGTGTGTTGTCAAGAACACGACGCAAGTAAGCGCGTGCTGTTTGACATGTGCGAGACGGACGAGGCTGGCGAGGTAACTCTTACCCGTTTCTTTGTCTTTCCCGAAGGCGCGCTGACCGTGTCTTCCCCGTGCCCCATGGTGTCTCAGACCGCGTTGCAAGCATACTGTCGGACGTACAAGAGCGCGACCGTCTCTCAGGCACATGCGCTCCTCCGCAAAGCCCGACGCCTAGACGACCTCCTCCACTCGCACCGCGCCGATCTTGTCGATGGACTGGGCGAACCTCATCGCCAATGCGGCCGCTGTGAGACACAGTATTCACCCTGCTTTCATCGAAGCGCTTATATCCCTGACCAATGGCGTTGCCACAAGTGTCATTGTGAAGTGGCCGGCGATGCGTCTATAGCTCCACCGCGCACGAACCAGGCGCTGCTGTAGTGAATGTGTTGACATGACATCCCCTTGGTTGTGGCCGACTGTTTCCTTGAGTCGGCTTGAACTCTGTCATTATGTTCACTGAGTACATTTACTTGTAAACTAGTTTGAAGAATAGGAGGAAAAGACAATGAGATATAGCACGATACAAGTGTCAAATGGCAAGAGATAGTGCGTGGCTGTCAACACAAAAGCATCCGAATAAGCAATCTTAAATAGAAAGGAGAGTGAGCATATTATAGCGTCCATAATTCGCGATGGGCGTTGTCTATGTCTTGACCCGTCTGTAGTACAATACGTATGCAGGACGTCCCTGTGAAAAGGAGACTGAGGTATGTCTTAGACAGAAGAGGAGTAGGTACATACAACCACCTCCTTGGCATCGGTCGAGGTAATCCGGCTGTCATCACAATAAAGCCACCCCGGCCGTGATGCGACGAATGCCGTATCTGCACGCATTTATGAGCCCAAACAATACGGGTTAGAAGAAACTCACAGTGGCCGTTGCTCAGACTACCAAAGTGGTTGGTGACGGCGTAGAGATCGTACTTGTACGGTGGCACCTGCGTGCGTGGGTCATCGGCCACACCACCCGTCGACCCTGACTTCTCAACATTCTTATGCATGCCTGGAGGAAGTGGAGGTGGCATGTAGTTGGTGAGGTCGAGGCCCTTCAGAGGGAAATCAACGATGGTTTCGATCTTGTCTGTGAAATGCCCTTTGACAGAGAAACGTTTGAGGTGGATTAACAAGACAGGTGGTAGCCGTGAGAGGGTAAGAATCTTGGAGGCACTACGCAATGCTTTACATTTCGGACAATGCCTGGTGCGGGTCAAAATAGTTTTAGCAAATTGAAAGAACGCCACTTACCATGCCTCTGATTTTTCCAGTACTTCCTCTCTGACAAACGCGTCTAAACACGAGTACAGGGGAACTCTTGACGGGCCCTTGACAGAGGGTATCGGCAGGGATAAATACATGAAAGGATTATACGTCGTTGACGTCTGTAAAATTTGCAACTTATCAGTAACGAAAAGTCCCTGAAATCGAGAGCATCATCGTCACTGACGTGATGGCAAGTTAGACATTCCATCCTGTTCCGAAACTGTCCTTGGAAGTAGTCCACAATTAAGCTATCATTCCGCATCCTGTATATCTCCCACTCTTGCTCGCTCGCAACTTGTTGAGGCAATTTTTCGAGTTCCACATCGTGTTCAGGTGATGGTTCGTTTTTGGGCTTCGCAAGCACACGATTGATGTCTTCATGGAGAGCATCCAGGAGAAACGTCAGGAACTCCTGTGAGTCATGCTGGTCTGAACCACCAAACTGAGCGGCATAATTGCATATTGATTTCTGTATGGGGAAAATGATTGAGTCCTCAATTAAATCGATAAGACAGACGTACTCGGAACATGAAAGGGGTAAAGTGCGGAAGCTCTGAATGCGACATTTCGTAGAGGATTTGCGCAAATGCAGATGCCAATCTCCCTTGCGTCCCCAATGAATTGACCATATTCACTGCATTCTTCCACCGCCCATCTTGAACACGATCAATAATCTTGTTGGGTTCAGTATTAAACAAGACAAGCGTACCAGTGAAGAACGTAGCAAAGGGTACTGTGGCACTCAAACATTGTATGGTCGCGTTCATGTAGCATGTATTGCCTAAATTCTTCAGTCCAGCTGTGCTGATTTGGAGATCAGACCAATAGACGACTGGGTAGTCAGACTGAATGGTCGGAGGTTTTGGACCAGTTTTGGATGTGTATGGCACCGAAACAGAATACGACGGTGAATGCAGGAGACGGGGTCGTGAATCTTGACGCTCAGACACAGGGGAAGCCGCAGGCGGGGGCGGCCGGATAACGTGAAGATCAGGATAGTCAATGGGGGCGGGACGAGGAGTAAAGCCAGTGCCATTCATGTAATCACTTCTCCGTCTTGCCAACGGCGAAGGGTTGATGGATGCCTGGGGAGGGAGAGATACAGGGGTAAATGATGAAGGGGTTTGAGAGAACGACGATGTGCTTGCTCCAGAACTTGATGTTGACGCGATTGAAGGGTATATGATAGATGTTGAGCTCGTAGTACCACTGCCGAAGGAGTAGAGTGTCGGCCGAGGTGACGGCGATACCTGCAGTTCGACGGTTAAAGTCTTGCCGCCAAAGGTATAGATAGATCTCACACTTTCAGATTGGCTATGGGAATGTGAGATAGATGGTGGTTTGGATATTGCTTGGCGACGAAGTAAAGATACAGGGCCATCGGGAACGGTATCAAGTCCAGGGAACTTTCCAGAAAATCTTAAGTATTGTCGGGTGTGAACATCATTTTCAGGATATCGGAGCAATGAGAACATACGAAGTGGACGGCTCCGGGAGTCCCTTCTCCGTCAACACGCCATTTGGATGCGATGTCCCAATCAACAATCGATTGCGTGACGTATCAGGGATTGATGTAGAGGATAGTATCGCACCTGAGGTGCTGCTGATGCCATTCTCGAGAATGCTGTTTGGTGAAACCCGTGTATCCCGGGGTATTCCGCGGGCAACCTCATCAGGAAACATTTGTTTCCACGCCTGAAACCCCCCTTCCAGTAACACGGGTGCATGGCGTAGAAACTTCCTGAATGCCCCACTGAACACTGTTTTGACAAAGGCCGAGAGTGGACCAGTAACATCATATGTCCTTGAAGTAGTATCATAAAGAGCCACAAGGTCAAACTTGTCTCGGTTTTGAAAGAGTACCCATTCTTCACGCGGAGCAACAAACAATGAGTCTTCGAGGCTAGCGGCCGTCGCGCTACGCCCGTCATTAGTAGATAGCATGTCAGCATATGGACCCTGTTTACCTTGGACGTGCAAGAACAGATGGCTCGAGGCATACTATGGCATCCGCTTTGATATGTTCTGCGTCAAATTCTTCTCGCGTCCGTATGTCAACCACAAGGGTTTTAAGACCGGGTGCATACAGGTATTCACGCAGAATCTCGGGAAGGATGGTATTTGAATCCAGGATGACTGGTTTGTCTGGTATGGGCGACGTCTTTGAGGGGTGTGAAGACGAGGCGAGATTGTTGATAGAAGGTTTTGGAACAATCGGAGAAGCAGGGCGACTGATGAGTGTATTCATGGTTGGTGTTATCGGAGTGCTCGAGGGCCGTGGTCCAGGGTCGATGGAGAACGACGGAAACTGTTTAAGACGAGGAGAGTTCAACGGTTCAACGCCGTTTACACCGTTCGATTGAGAAACTGATGGTCGATGAGTAGTGCTACTGCCCCCCGTGGGTTCTGCAACCGGAATCGACGGAAATCTGGATGCAAACTCGTCCAACTCGTCTATTGAAGGGAAAGTCTGGGAAAACTCAGCGATGGAAGCATGGGCATGGCGCGGAGAGGACGACTCTGAGGATGTCGGGGAAGGAGGACCCAGGGTGGAGGGGGGAACAACAGCGTGAGGCGATGATGCCGTTGAGCTGCTGTCTGATGGTGGAACGATGGCCGACAGGGGGGGTGGAGGCGCTGAAACAAGTGTCGGGGATAGTCTGTGTGTGCGTATAGGTTCGGGAGATCTGAGCGGAACGGATGGGTGGATGGATGGGACAGTGGGGAATTCGCGAGAGGCACGTTTGGAGGTGTCGACGGCTAATCCAGCGTCGTTCAACTTCTTGACACGATCTGCTATTGAAGGCCCAACTTGTCTGCTTGGTCCTGCGTGGACATTATCGTCGCTAATGGGTTACATGAATAGGGTTTGCGAGGTATGGATTAATAAAGCTCACGTTGTAGCTGATTTCTCCAGATCGGTCAACTTCGCTTCAATGGCTTGAACACGTTGCGTAAGATTACTGCCATCTGTCTAATGGAGCCTCAGCCACTGACGAGTCTGACGAAACAGAGATCAACCTTCTCGAAGTCAGTGAACTCCTTGTACAACACCCCACGACGTCCAGGTTTGCCTTCCGCAATGACCTCCGGGCTGTTCGTGAACATATGAGTTAGGATCCCGGCCTTCAAAAAAGCGCCAAGAGCCGCCTTGAGTTCGCCCTGGTTCTCATAGATCCGAGCTTGCTGAGACTGTGTGCGCGCAGACCGAATGAGTGTGAGGGCAGACACACCCTTGGCAGCTTTTCTGACATCCTCCTTAGCCTTTTCGCGGATCTCTGCAACTGTCAGATCATTGATGGTGGTGGGGGAACCATTCTGCATCGCTGACGGTTGATTGTGGCTGTTTCTGGTATCGTCAGGAAGGTAAAAGTGAGTACTTTCACTGTGTGAAGATCCAAAGCCAGGTCCTGGATTAGACGGATAAAGAATAGCAACTCCAGGCATTAAAACCAGAACCAGATGATCCAAGGGACAGACCGGACTGCGAACGGACAAGGAGGAGGGGAGGACTTGCCAAAAGCAAGATTACGTAACGCGCAGCTTCACTGTCACGCTCATTGTGACCAAAATGTGACTTAGCACTCGCACGTGACCAGACGCGTTCAACATTGACCTCGACGACGACAAGAAATGCTAGAGAACGTCCATTGGGCACTCGATGTCTCCGTGTCTGACTTTGGTTCAGCCTTTGACACGACCACATCCTCTTGCACGTCGACCTCGACATTCCAGTACATAAATTCACAACTGGTTGCCCATGGATTCACCACAGGTTCCGGGATATCACTGGAAGGTATCTCTGATGAGAATATGGAACGTATCACGAAATGCCTTCTCGCGATGCTCGGTCAACGAGTGGTATGTCAATCCCTTTGATCAGAGTCTGCACTTCTCAACACCTGCCAGACCGACATGTCGCGAGTAGAAGAACTGTCGACGAAATTACGAACACTGTCCTATGACCATGAACGACTTATGAATATGCATCGCGCTTCCACGGAGCATGCGCTCAATGCAGAACGTGAAGTAAATATGTACAAGTCCCGTCTTGCGTGAGTCACAGCGGAATCGGCAAACTTGCTGGGCACCCCTCACCAGTGTGTTAGGACTGCTGCTCGCTCCTTGCAATCATCAGAGTCAAGTCATAAACAAACTACCGCTGAACTTCAACGCACGAGAACTTTGCTTCAGGCACTTCGTGCCACGCATGTCGCCGAACTCAAGAAGAAGGAGAAGGAGATCGAACGAATGGTAGATAAATGGACCAAACTCGCAGACTCGCAGACGAAATCCTCCACATCGCCCGGCATGGTCATCCAGGGTGTTAATGCCGAGGTTGTCTCAGGCATGGAATCACTCGGAAGAGGTCAAGGATACTTGGAAGTCGCTCTGAAACAGACTGAGAGCTCGAGGAAGGAACTCTTCGATGAAACGACCCGGCTCAGAAGACTAGTACTTGTCTCCGCGAATCGTCTGCAGTCGACGATGCATCAGTTACGCATCCTAGCTTCCATAAAATCAGAAGAGGTGAGTTTCCTTCGTCATCCTCCCACTGTAATAGCTTAATATGCAATAGCCTCGTTCTTTCGACCACGATGCGCTGTTCCCGCTCACCCCAATCAATGCGGCAGATGACAAAATTTTTTCACTCTTCGCTTCCGCAAACGATGCCATTTCCTTACTTTCAAAATATCTCTCGGACAGGCCAAACGCTACCACAGCTATAACTTCTGAAGCTACAGAAGACTCCGAGGAATGTAAACGTCTTCAGGCCGTCATTGAGAAACTTCAAACAGAACTTGGTGGGTCGGTTGTTGGACTACCACGTTATCAGCTGATTGTATTCCTTGTGCCCAGAAGAAGCCAAGAAACTACATGAAGCACACGGGACCGAAACTCGAGAGCTTTTCGATCAACTGGCAGCCCAGAAGGTGCAGAGAGTGTCGATGAATGACTCGCTGGTCGCTTCCGAGAACGATGCTGAACGTAACCGGCTTGGTTGCATTAAGAAAGAGCTCGAAGACGAACGTGACAAGTTTACTCGAGCAGCCGTGAAGCTGGGGAAAGAGAAATCCGTCTTTGAAGTAAGGCTCACCGATTTGACTCATTCCTCTCTCATTTTTGATATTCAGAGTGAAAGAATCAAGTTCTTGGAAGAAAGGCGGCTGTGGCAGGTCCAGCAGATGCTTTTGGAGCACCATCCTACCCCCGCTCTGGAAATGCAACCCACCGGCACGCCCCCCTCTCCTAATCTGGCTGACTATCTTCCTGAAGCAAAGAAATCACCCCGCAAGTCTCCTCGCAAACAGAAGGTGGTTGGCAAATCGGGTAACAGTCGCAAAACTCGTGTCGCCCGTCGTTCCTCGATCTCCTCCATCCCGCCCTCAAGTAATGCTGAACCTGCGTACGAGACGGAGGTAATTCCCGTCGTGATTTCTACTTCAAATCAACAAACGGATAACAAGCCTTCTGCCCTTATGAAATCGATCCTCCCAACTTCATTCGTTCTCCCTCCCCCATCACCCAGGACGTCGTTGCCACCACCTGACTCGTTGCTCGGACCCTTGAGTAACCACATCCCTGAGAGTTCTCAAGAGGGTTTGTCAACCTCCCCTCCCCTACAACCACCTCCCATCCCGACAATAATTGAGCCCACTCCTACCTCTACACCCGTGCAGAAACCGACAGAAACCCTACCACGAACGCCACCTCCCTTCCGCCCTTTCCCTATGGCAAAACCATTGGCGCCCCATATGACACATGCCTATTCACCCGTAAAACCCAGTCCACTAAGTCGCATTCTCATGCTCGCAGAATCTCCCGAAAGCCCAGAATCTGAACTGTTGCCCAAACCAGATGGCGAAAATACGACGCCAACAGGATGTTCTGCGCCTACTGTGATCGGGGCAGCACTAGCGAGGGACGACGACGACAGCCCACTTAGAGAGAAAAGGACGGAGCGCAATGTGGCGCAGACAAAACGGGAAAAGGTTGGCAAGGCGGATACCAAAAAGCGGCTGTCAAAGGAGAGGAGCAAGGTAAAGGAAGAGCCTCCTGCAACCGCCCTTCCGAGTAAATCCAAGACGAACGACGCTGGAGAGAAGGAGAACCGAGCTAAGCCGTCTCGGAGGGGTTCACCGCCCGTGTTGGGTGCTCTCCCGGCAAAACCACCGAGTGCCTCCGCGCGTAAGCCCGAAGTTCCATCTAAAACTGCAACAAACATGGTGGCAAAGTTACCGGCCGGAAAAGGTGGTGCGAGGAGAGTACCAGTTGGAAGTGCAGAGGCAGCGCCTTTACCCGGCTGGCGGGGATGATCGATGTTGTACATACACTGTATGCTTACGATTCTTGTACAAGATACCCATTCTGATATTGTCTATCCTACAATGGCGGCATACTACGTTCGTTGTCCTGCTAGGAATGGGGACCACTGCAAGGAATCAAGAACGAACTGAAGTAGTGGTCAAGGTCCACAATGGCGGTCGACGGCACGATCGTTCCTACATATCCGTCTGGCCGAATAACCACGAGAGTGATCTGCCCCGGATCAATGCCAAACCTCTCATACGCTCCTCCACCTTGACTACCTGCTACGTTGGTATCATCCAAAAGTACTCTGCGAAAGACGCGGATCAACCACCGAACGATCGGACCATCAGAGGCGATACTTACTTTGACCAGTGAGGACGGAGGATGGCCGGGACAAGCAAGTAGTTGATGTCATCTTTCTTCCCTGCAGCAATCGTGATAATGTCGAATACAGTTGAGATCTTTCCGCCAGCGCTGTATTTACGGAGAACGCTTGATGGCTTGCTCAATTCCTCTGCGAGCGACTTTAGTTCAGTGATCTTTGTTTCGCTCAAGTCCCCCACAAAGAACAGGACTTTGAAGCGAACATCAGAAGGAAGTAGATCCTGTATTTCGATCGGGCGTATATCAGCAGCGCGAACAAAACTTTGAGGGATCATTCTCTGTCCGATGACGAGATTCTCGGCACAGTTCTGGTGTTTGATATCCACGATGGCGGATGGTGAGTAGTGAACACCGATTCCGCTGGTGAACCCTCCGAACGTTTGGAATGCGCTGTTATAACAAAGGAAGTCAATGGTACACCAATAACGTACAGGAAACAAACCGTAAAAACTCTTCATGGGATACACCATCTTCATTCCCTGCTGTGCTTGGCTTTCCAGAGAATAAAGCAGCAAACTTCTTGTCAAAGTTTATCAGGTCTTCCGCGTATTTTCTGCGCTCGTGTTCGTACTAAAAGGAATACATCGGTAAGTACAGAACATCAAGTGATTTGAAACGTACAGTCTTCAAGAGTGACAAGTCAGACCATCCCCTGAGCACATGTGCAAGTTTCCATGCTGGACACTCATTTTTCAGTTTACATCCAACAAGATCCATGAAGAGCATACCGAGATTGTGGGTATCATTCATGCTGGCATTCATACCCTGACCTAGACCATTGACCACTGAATCCGGAACGTCGGATGAATGGTGAACTGACTTACCAGCCTTCGGGGAATGGGTATGACAGGCGTCACCAGCAATGAAGACACGGTCCCTGACGGAATAGCTGGATGCCACACGTTGCCCAACTGTTCACAGGTTGTAATGATTGTGAGTGAGAATGTTGAAGGGAGGCATACTAATATAAATTGTCCACCATTCGATATTCTCCGGGTCATCTAGCTCGTACGGATAGAATATCTTCCTTGCGATCTGTTGGGGTTCATGTATCAGACAACAACGCTCTTCCGCCTTAAGAAACCTCACAGAAAGGAGCTTCTGGGGGGTCATCCTGCTCTTGTCGACTCTTCCAGTTGATGGGTCTACAACATCCCTGTCGGAGAGTTGGATGTAAAAACGAACTGTATCGCCTTCACGGGGGATGACCATGGCGGACCCATTAGTCGAGTGGATAGCAGTGCGGTTGCGAATATCTGGAAAGTTTGTTTCTGGTATAATATCTACAACGCCCCAGATGTAGTCTGGTCAAGTGGGTCAGGCACGCAGTGGAAGAAAAACACAAGCTCAGTCAGATTACCGGTTTGTTCGCCCTCCATATTGATCCCTAGGGTCTTGCGGACCCATGAGTGCGCACCTGCAGATAGAATATCGATGTTAGACCCACACAAGCAGGTTACAACTTACCATCTGCTCCGACAACGAACTTGGCGTGAATGACTTCTGTCTTGCGGTCATCGTCGGTCGCATCTAAATGTTCTACAGTAACCTGCAGCGAAAGTTTGAAGATTTCACACGAGCAACTGACAAACTGTTCACCTTCACCGGGTATGAAGAAAGGCTTGACAACTCATTGGGATCTTCCGAAACCTCGATAGCCGATGGCAGCCTTGGGCGTTCAACATGAGCTCCATGAGACCTGATGGAATCAAGAAAGATGTTTTCTATTGCTCCTTGGTGGAGTGTAATCTATACGCCCGTTCAGAATTAACACAGATGAAATGCCAGGATACAGGGGCTATACCTCGAATGGATAACGCGCAGTCGGTGCAGTGACATCAGCGGCGCGCCCTGTGCACTGTAAAACCCAACCCTTAAGATACTCGAGCAAACAGTCAATGTAGAAAATAATTTGCCTCGATCTCGCCGTTTTGGTTGGGGTTGTAAAAAGCCTGAATTCATCACGCCTCATCAGACACACGAACTTGACTTTGAGTGGGGTCCACGTACACACATGTGCATCTGGTTCCCCTCCCGGATCAAGCGCTCGGCGAGCCCATAGCTCTATCGATGTTCCAAACGCGATCACAGACCACGAGTGAGAGTGGACCATACCTGCAATACTTCGATCGTCCTTGGCTGGATGCCATCCGCTTGACCAGCTTTGACCTTTATGGGGCTAGGGTAAACGAGCAATTAGTTGCTCGCGACATCAGCACAGTAAAGGTGATACCTACCGTTTATCAATAATTCTCACGTCAGTGCCTACCATTGCGAGTGCGTTGGCGCACATCACACCAGCGGGGCCGGCTCCAATAATCAAGACATCAACGTGACTCTCCAGAGGCATGGTGGGTGGTCGGAAGAAAAGGGTCTTTAGCGCCGCAGGTTAGCTCGAAGGATGCGTAGGAATCAATTACCCCCTTCACAGCCGAGACGACAGTGATATGATCGAATCGTCACACGCGATTCCAGTGAGCGGCGACCAAGATCCGGGCCAGCAATAGCAGCCGAATAACAATGAGGAACCGTGTTACGGACCAAGTTTGGGCCCAGTGAGATTACTGCACACTGTTTCCGGGAATGTACAGCTTTGTAGTTCCACGACAATATCGCTGACAGCTATAAAAGAACGCCGCTGAAGGCGCTTGATTGAGTGCAGGTATTCATGTTGCTAATCATTCTAGTGCGCGGACCTTCGACTGCGCAGGGATCAGATGATCCAGGGTAACGTAGCACACGCAAATTGGTCATTCCAAGGGGTCAGCGAGCGGAAACTTTCCAAGGGCGGAGCTGGAATTCCGGCCCAGGGTACAGTTTGGTAGTGTGGCTACGGAATCTATCCTAACCGCACACATCACGTGTCGGTTCAGCCGGTCGGTGTTCGAATATATGTTGCTCGGCAAGATAGGTCGACCAATCGGCCCCTTGCCAGAATGGCGGCGGTGCTGCCGTAGCACTCACGTATATTCTGCCATTTTTACTCGGTCCGTGTGCTAGTTCGAGTGTTTGATGTACCTGGCCCACCAAATTAAGTACTCTCGCAGGTTGTAGCGCGAACTTGATCTGTGGCCGGTTGGTCAAAGCCAATCATGGATGACATGTGCTGTGCGGTACTAACTTTATTGACTGCACAGGGATTACAGAAAATTGAAAAGGGACGACGACAGGTCATATGACCTCATCGGCAACCATACACCCGTCAAGGAACAACCTTTATTTCTTCATGAATTGCGCGAAATAACCATCGATTTCGATAACGCCATCCAAAGGTGCGATCATCCCGACGTACCCGTCAGGTCGTACAACTACAATCGCACCTTCATTGGCCACACCGTAGTAAGAGTAGCCTCGGCCTCCAACGGTACCCGTAACGTCCGTATCATCAATCAGGACCCTGTAAAATATGTCAACAAAGGTAAGTTCCGGATCATATCCACACTTACTTGGACCAATGTGATCTCAGCAAAGATGGCACCTTGAGATAATTGAATTCTTCCTTCTTTCCTTTGCTGATCGTGATGATATCAAACCTCGACTTTGCTTGGTTGTTCGAGGTATATTTATTCAGGAAGCTCTCCGGCCGTTCCAAGTCCTTTACCAAAGACTCGATCCTTTCGTGCTGCATAGCGTCATTGAGGTCACCGGTAAATACAATGAGTTTATAGCGAAAGTCAGATGGGAGAAGATCCTGAAGTTCGTAGGGCAATGCGTCAGCCCCCCGAACAAATTTTTGAGGAGGTACACGTTCGCCGATAATGAGATTGGTAGCTAGGGGTTGATGCGCATCCATGACAGCTATGGAGGGGCTATAGTGCACACCAATGCCACTCGTGAACCCCCCAAAGGTTTGGAATGCTCTGTTGATTACAATCAGAAGCACCCAGACAACCAAACTTTTCACTCACTTGAGGAACTCTTCGTGAGAAACGCCTTCCGTGTTGCTTTCGGACAAGGGTTTTCCCGAAAAAAGTGTAGAAAACGCCTTGTCAAACGCTACAAGATCTTGAGCGTACTTGCGGCGCTCCGACTCGTACTAATTGATGAATGGTTTAGGCACCTGCCAGGCACGCGATGGCGATAACCTCAACTGACAGTAGATAACAAGGACACGTCTGCCCAACCGCGGATCACATAAGCGAGTTTCCAAGCTACCAAAGAGTCAGGTCATACTCTCACACAATAGATCATAATAAGTTTTACCAAGATTGTGCGCGTCATTCATGCTCGCGTTCATCCCCTGTCCTAAACAATCATCTATCATACTAACGAAGATTATCCTAAATGCATTACCTGCTTTGGGCGAATGTGTGTGACATGCGTCACCTGCAATAAATATACGATTGCTGACAGAGAACTTGGATGCCACGCGCTGGCTGACTATTCAGAAATCAGGACAATGGAGACAGCAAAATTTTCGACCGAACAAACTTACTGACGTATAGCGTCCACCATCGGATACCATCCGTAGGTGTAAGTGAGTACGGAATGAGAGATTGCTGTGCAACCTGCGACGCAACGTTAGGTAGGTAAGTTCACGCTAGCTGAAGTAAAAAAAACCTTGAGCAGTTGTTCGGGTCCAGTTCTCTCCTTATCGACCCTTCCTGTTTCTGGGTTTAGGACGTTCTTGTCGGAGAGTTGCATATAGATTCGAAGCTGATCTGCCTCGCGGGGAATAAGAAGGCATGAACCATTGTTGGAATGGACAAGACTTTTATTCCGAACGTCCGGGAAATCTGTGTCTGGAACCATGTCAAGAACTCCCCAAATGAAGTCTGCTCGAGATAGTAAAGCACCGCGAAGCTTGATGATCCAAGCGAGTTCTTACCACTTAGTTCGCCATCCATGCTTATATTCAAGTATTTCCTAACCCAAGAATGGGCTCCTGATGGAACGCATAAGTTCTGGTATGCGCATAAGAGAAGCGTGCGAACCGTCTGAGCCGAGTACAAACTTTGCACGCACGACTTCCTTGTGTGTCTCGCCGTCAGGTCCTCCCGAGTGTTCTAGCGTCACCTATAATTCCACCACGAGCATTGAGGAGATGCACGGGTGTGAGTAGAATTAGCCCACCTTAACTGGATGCGAAGCAGGGTCGGCGAGTTCTGCCTCGTCGGTCGACAACTCTATAGCAGTGGGGAAGGTCGATCGTTCAACTTCGACACCCAGTACTTTCATAGAATCTATAAATATGGCCTCAATCCCTCCTTGGTGGAGTGTGAGCTGATGACGGTCTTGAGAGCGGCTGTCCACTACAAAGTCGGACAGAACATACTTCAAATGGATAACGGGCAGAGGGAGCCGTGACATCTGGGGCGCGACTCGAGAGCTGAAAGAAAACAATGAAACAGAGCAAAATGTGAGCTATAATTCGGCGCTACCTGAATACCACCATCTATTCCAGGGTCATAGAATGCCTACACAACAAAAGAGGGTGAACAATGATACTCGCATTCATTCCATGGGACCTACAGCCATGAGAATTGGACATCCTTCCCGCAAAAGACGGTCTGCAAGCCCATAGCTCTGTGCTAACTGTCATTCACGAGGTCGGTGAAGTAGAAGAAGGCTGGAAACCTGGAAGACTTCAATGGTTCGAGGTGAAATTCCGTCTGCATGACCGGCCGCAACTGGGGCGGCGCTAGATGACAGCATCGGTGAGCAAGAGTCGGTTATAACATCGAGCACGCACCGTTTATCCACGATCTTGACATTCACCCCTGCATGAACGAGAGCGTTGGCGCACATGAGCCCAGCGGGCCCAGCACCAACGATGAGAACATCCACTTCAGGCTGAGGTGGAGACATTAGTACGTGGAATGAGGACGACAACCAGATTTTGGCTTGCTCGTTACATGAAAGTTTTGGGAAAGGGGACTTTATAGATGGGTGAAAAGCGAAAGTTCGCGCGATCAAACATAGCCTTGGCGATTACAGGGACCCTGAGACCTGTACAGCATAATGATTCGATACAAGTGGAGTTTTTCCCGCAGCACCTTCGTTAGATGAGTTCCTGCATGAGAAGACCGATAAGTGTAATCTTGACGTGATTTGCTCGCAAACTAATCTAGGGAGTCGACTGAATAAATGAACGAATCAGATGACCCACTTGATATTCCAACCTCGAGAGCACGAGTCCAACATTAGCATGACGAGCACAGATTTTGTCGTCCCCTGAAATTCCACGGTGCGTTGGCTTCCCCAAAAGGAGCAACTGAAACCCATGGATAGGGTTGATACGGCCGTGAGAGCTGAGCGCCGACACGATACGAACACGGCGGTACTATACCAAACCTTCGTTTCTTAGGAGTGACTCTTCGTCAGGGACAATCCATAACTGGCAATGAAAAGCTGTTCAAGCACCTCGACATGCACAGCCCGAAGCGCGCAACCAACATCACCAGGTTTGACGACACGTAGGTGTTTCGCAGTGGCATTTGGCGACAGCCTGATTACATCTGGACTTGCAAGGGTGATCAGGAAGCCTTGCCGTGACCTATACAGCTCAGGTAGGTGCCGAGCTAAAGGTTCAACATTTCGGCGACATCCACGATTGAACCTATCGCAGCTGCCACTTCCGAGCGCGGAACAGACAGTTGTGAAAATTTTCATAGTGTGCACAAGTCATAGAATGATACTGGTAACAAGTGTACAGTTAGTATTGGTTACAGAAAGTAAAGGGAGGTAAGAAGAAAAAGATGGCTAATGGTACTGTTGAAGCATCGGCTAGTCATGATGGTCATTTTAAAATGTCGGGCGTGAAAGTAAGTAGCTTACAATATTGTCTACCTCCCGCATGCCATCTTCAAACCTCGGTGTCCAAGACACATCGCGTGTATTCAGGCTTCTCGATGCCTTCTTTCGTGAGTAGAATGTCTCGAACCTGGAAACTTGATAAATGCTTAGCGGACAAATACGACTCGGACGTACTTCCACAGGGGGATTAAGGCCAAATGCTTCTGCTCGTTCCCATCGTTCCAACCTTGTCATTCCGATACATGGCCCAAATTCGTATGACCTGAGAATATCATGAGCGTGCAACAACAACCTCGCCGCATATACACTCACATATCAAAGAAACGAAGCATTTGGTGTATTCTATTTTGGCCCTCCGAGTGGACTATAAACACAAAATAAGATGCTGCATTCACCACAAGTCCTGCGTGCTTACTAGGGCATACGTATCCCATCTTTGATCTGACTTCATTATAGTATCCTTGATAACGACCAGCTTTGTCATTCACGTCTAGATGGTCCCTCTCTATTTCTGGAGATCTCTGTTTCTCGGGTGGTAAAAGTTGCGTAGGTGCCTGTTTTGCGGCACCCAAGGATGCGCGCTTCTTCGTACTCGCACGCGTCCGCTTGGCTGGCACGAATATTTGCGCTACAGCCGCTCCCTCATCATCGGAAGAGATCTCGTGGACCTCGCTGGCCCTGGCATGACTCTCGTCCTCCGCTGACGTCTCCACCCGCTTACTTTTCGCTTTCCTCGTGACCTGGGCTCCTTGTTGCGACTTTCCTTTTGGAATAGAGTGTGTTCGCTTGGTACTTGCAAACGAAAGGGTGCCCTGCTTCATATCTGGCATGGCGACTAAAGTGGAGGATCGATGCGAAGAACAAAAGATGATTTCAAACCAAAGAACAGGGGCTTGCACAGCCGTCTTGGCGATCGCGTCACGTGCATGCTTATGCTCAGAACTAAGATCGTTCCAACATGATACACGAAAGCGTAAAGTACGGCTGAAAGCACAACTCTCAAAAGTCAAAATCTTCCGAGTGTCTCCCAGAATGAAAGTGGAAGCCACCACCCCTACCAAATGGCCCACCACCTTGAAACTGCGCAAATATATCCGCCAGATCGGCTGAATTCATGCCAAATGGTCCCATACCAGGTCCATTTTGCCCATCCTCATCCTCTCCCATGTCATACCGCTCTCGTCGTTGAGGGTCCGAGAGTACTGCATGTGCCTCTACGACGAGCTTGAATTTTTCCTCATCCCCGCCCTGCACGAAGAAATAAGTGCGGGTCATCACAGGCTAAAAAGACAGTAACCTTATCTGGGTGATGTTTCAGACTTTCTCGACGGTATGCCTTTTTAATGTCCGTATCATTGCAATCTCTTGGAACACCTGAACGCAAGTGAGTGCATGTGTGACTAAAATTGATAAAGACCTACCAAGGATCTTGTAATAATCCTTCGTCTTACTCCGTTTGAGAGCAGCCTCGGCTTTCTTAAGCTCAACTCTTAGAGATCTCACGTCTCCGTCTGCGTTCTCGAATCCAGCTTGTTCGATAGAAGATCTGAAATCCGCTACTGCAGCATCAAACTTTTCCAGGTGGAGATTAATCCGAGCACGAGTGCGTAGTGCTTTGAAGGACGTCGGGACAATAGCGAGAGAAGCTTCAGTGTCTGCCAAAGCATCATCATAGATTTCAAGCTATGCTCATAAATGTAAGAAGTATGTCAGATATCACTGTATCAAGAGCTGGCAGTACCTTTAATAGCGTCGTAGCGCGGTTCGATAGCAGGGTAGCGCGGATCTGTCCGCCTTTTCCCTCCTCTTCCGCTTCACCTATACGCTGTTGGGAAACGAAATCAATGTAACCACGGAATCAGTAGACTGGTAGATACCTCTAAACAATCCGTATACAGCACAACTGCCTCACGCAGTTTACCACTCTTGAAGGCAGTATTACCCTCTTCTTTTGTTCGTTCGACGTCTTTTATACGCTTACGTAGTCGTGAAGCAACGTCATGTTCTGGGTCCAGCCGAAGAGCTGATGCAACATGTTGAAGCGCTTGTGGCAACTTGCCGGAAAGGAAAAGCACTAGCCCACGCACAGCAAGAATCTCAGGAGAGTTGGGATCAAGTCTCATGGCATCACTGTCGATCGGGAAAAGATCCACCGAGTCAGACTTTGTAGAGGAGCCTCGGCTTTTACTTACTTTGCAGCGATATTGGCGGCATCCCAGTTAGCGCGTGCAAGTTCAAGCTCGACCCTCCACAGGCGCCATTGTGTTGGTACTTCGTCCCTTTCACCTTCTATACTTTGTAGACACTTGTCCAATGCTAGCCGGGCCATCCCCCACTCCTTAGTGCGTTTAGCACCGTTGAAATTACGCAAGTGAGATTCAAGTTCGAGGACCTTCTCACGAAGTTGCAATGCAGCAGCGTTAGTGGGTTCCAAGACGAGCACAGTACGTAAAGTGGTTGAAGCCGGCTCGGAAGAACCCAACGCAAGATGACATCGCGCGAGACGGATCAGGGTCTTAGGTGAAGGTTCCGCTGATTGCAATGCGGCAGCCTGCTGGCAATCAGCCAATGCTAATCGAAAACGTTTTAAGGCCATATAAGACGCGGCGCGGTTGGTGAGGTAGGAAGGCTCGGTGACTTTCATTTCTGGAGCAAAGATAATCAACAACCATAGAACAAGGGCAACTATAGAGAAGAGATTGACCTATTGCTTTGGTATATAGGTCGATAGCGTCGCTGTATTGCTTTGCTTTAAAAGCGACATTTCCTTTCTCTTTTATTTCATCCGCGGTAGGGCCCGCAGGTTTCTCCGGTGCAGGAGACTCGACAGGTTTGGCTGACAAGGGGGAAAGGGGACTTGTGGGTTTCGACTGAACATCTGGCTGTGTCTGAGTCCTGAAGATGAATCAACAGGGGTTAGAATGAACGTAAGGCAAAGCAAGCGTACTTGATGCCGTTTGCCTGCGCCTGTCTCTTCGCTTGAGCCTTCTTTTTGTTGGTCATTTGGCTGGACGCGAGTCGGACTCGATTAGCAAAGAATGTTCGGAAAGTGTCCAGAATGTCTCCGTCTTGATCAAAGCCGGACGTCCGGGAAACGACAGGGACAATGACTGGAAGCGCTCAGTACTCACAGCAACGAGGTGATCACGAATGCTAATGATTGGGTTAGGTCACGTGCGTTAGTATATCCAAAAATGGAAATATATTCTCACATTATTGTCAGTGATGGGCCTGGATTGTCCAGTTTTGCTACCAACCACAGACAACGACCACGCTGGACATTGCGCCGACCATCGAGCTCATCGCTTGGCTTGCTATTCATATATTCTGATATACAGATTGTGTTTCCCTGATGGCTTCCGCCAGTTCTCCGCGTTCTCTGGACTTGAGCGACGACATCGCCTCCCGGACGACCAGCAGAGCCTCTCAGTCACGTACATATGATCATCGGCGCCACGTGAGCGTAGGCAAGCCACCTTCCGCTGTGTGCATGCCTGCTGCCTCCCCCCCGACTCCTGCACCATCGCCTGCCCCAACCAGTTCCCTCTTCGCCGACGCCTTCTCCCTTTCCAAGGGACAGTCGCCATCGTACGATCCCGCGAACCTATCTCGCATCGAATTCGCAAGCCTGATAGCCCTGGGACCTACATCTCGTAAACGCTACCTTGTGTCTCTCCTTAATGATTGCACGCCATCGGAACTTCTGTTCATCTCACAAACTATTGCCCCCATGCTTAGACGCGATTTCCTCGCGGAACTTCCCCCGGAGATTGCGTTACATATTCTTAGTTTTGTAGACGATCCAAAGACCCTTGCCAGAGCGAGCCAAGTTTCCAAACGGTGGCATGACCTAGTCCAGGACGAATGGCTTTGGAAAACGATGTGCGGGACGTATCGCTTCAATATGGAGATTGATAGTGTTGAGGAGCCCGACGATGATGATGAGATTATAGAAGAATCCCCCAGAGAGGCCGATTCATTCCCAGCTCATCCGATGGATCCAACCCTGCAAACCCTCACAGCAGAGGAAAGTCTGAAGCGGCAGGAGCAATCACCTTTGTCTTCATGGAGGCGGACCTTTAGTGGCAAGTCTGTCAATGACCCTTCGCTATCGTATCGGCGACATTTTCAATACTCCTACATCATAAGTGAGCGGCGAGTATCCTTACCGTGCACACTGTGTGCTAACATCGTATCGAGTGTCAAATATGCGAAGAGGGGGCTATCTTCTTCGCTCGCATCGCATACCCATCGCGACTCCTGATGATGGAGGAGTCGTTACATCTGTAGCGTTGGACTCCGATCGCGTCGTTGTCGGCTGTGCCAATTCCAAGGTCCACATTTACAGCGCTAATACTGGAGTCTTATGCCGCACCCTCCTGGGACACGACCAAGGTGTCTGGGCAGTCCACCTCGTCAGTCGCGGTGGTTACTGGGACGAACCTGATAACGAGACTCAAGTTGGTGATGAGTCAGCGACGTTGTCATCTATAGCTTCCACCAACGGCTGTGTGCACCTGAAATACCGTCGTGCGCTGGGGCTCGATATGCCAAAGAAGAGACGGCCAAGAGCGTTGCAACGGCCCGAAAGCCCGGGAAAGCCAAGCGACCTGTGTTGTACTTCGGAAGGCTGGGGTCAACCCAATCCGATTGTCGTCAGTGCTGGCTGCGACAAGAGCCTACGCGTCTGGGACGTAGTGTCGGGGTATGTCGTTCACAATTCCTTGTGCTCATTACAGGTTGTTTACATGTCCCTCTAGTCACTGTATCTACATTCTACGAGGTCATACTGCGACTGTCAGGTGTGCTCGTGTTTTGCACAACCGTCCAATTGCAGTGACTGGCTCCCGTGACACGACGGTTCGGGTCTGGGATATACAAAAGGGCCGCATGCTTCGGATATTCCAAGGACATTCTAACAGCGTCCGATGTCTCGATGTCTGCGGCAACAGAGTAGTTAGCGGGAGCTACGACGCAACGTGCCGAGTACGTTCATTACATTTGTATTTATACATCCTGACGAATATGTCCTGGCAGATATGGAACGTAGACACGGGGCAATGTCTACATGTCCTCACCGGCCACGAGCAAGAAATCTATTCAGTAGCCTTTGACGGCGTCCGCATTGTTTCCGGAGGAATGGACACAACTGTCCGCGTTTGGGATGCCACGACAGGGTTCGTCTAACTCAAACTTCATCTCATCAACTCCAGTGATCATTTTCAGGCAATGCATCGCCTTGTTGCAAGGACACACGGCTCTCGTGTGTCAGCTGCAACTGTGCCCTGCAACTGGCCTCCTCGCTACCGGTGGGTCCGACGGACGTGTTATTACGTTCGATTTGCACAGCTACAAGCCCTTGCAACGCATCTCCGCTCACGATTCCTCTGTTACGTCCCTCCAATTTGATTCGAACTTTCTTATCACGGGCGGTAATGATGGACGGGTACGAATGTATGAGACCCAAAGCGGGATGGCTGTCAGAGATTTGAGCGAACGATGTGAGAGCGTGTGGAAGGTTGCTTGCAGGGGGGGAACATGTGCAATCATGTGTAGGAGATCTGGGAAGATGGTAATTGAGATTTGGTCATTTAGGCCGAGGCCACATCTTTGATATCTAGGCGCGTTGTACTTGCACTGTATACACTTTGGATGTTGGCTGAGTTGGCGTCATAATACTACTCACGATGGGTCAACCTATCGCTCCCTTTAACCGAATCCTGACAGTGACGAGCTCGCGCCATCCAAACGCCAGCTTTTCTATCTACTACTCGCGAATAATCGGTGTTCCGAGACCCTGGCGCTGATACCACACGCACATGCACGCCCCGATACTTATTACTCTCAGCCCACGCGCCACAGGTCGTCCTCCCTCCGCCTGTGACCGGATACATATGGAGTATGATGTGCGATAGGACGTACGCCTCAGCATGCGGAACGGGCAACGCACCATACACGCATGGCACATCCAACGGGCCGATCTCGGAAGCCTCCGCCCGATCGGCGTCGTATTCTCCGCTTTGTCTCGCCATCCGACGGCTCCCCGCGTGTGCGCTCGGCGGAAACGCAATGCACAGTGGGACGTCGACATGCCGACATGACGTGAGGAGCCAATCCCGCCACTTCGTGTAGACGCCGCCGATGACGACCATGGATGGATCGGTGGCGACGTGGTGCCTTGGCCCTGAGTCGCCTGAGAGGGTGACAGACGTACGACGTACGCGCCCGGCTGCTAGATATGCCTCGGAGGTGCTTGAAGTGCATTCTTCTGTCTCCGTAGGTGGATCAGAGAGCCCAAGCAGAAGAAGCTAATCTGATCATGATTTAAATGGGAAAAGCCCCCGGAGCATTTGGAGGGTATGGTTGACTAGTTTAGATAGATTAACACCTCGAAGCGAGTGTCCCCAGGATTTGAAGACTGTAAGGTAATGATGTGGACTAAGCAGCTCGATGACTACTACGCTGTCGATGGTAAGATCAACGCGATAGAATTGTACGTTAGATCATCAGACTCATCGGATAGAGAGATGAGGATGCCTTATTGACACAATTATACATGCAGTTGCCAGAAAGTTGAGCAATGAGTACTTGAGTGACAAACCCGACAACGAATAGAGTGGGGCACTAGAAATAGCCAGGGAAGTAATTGCGGCCCGATATCCTCGATAACAGCATCAAGAACATGATAAAGACAACATAAATAAATGATCAGTGTCCCCACCAGTGTGACAGGTTCAGTGCACATTTATCGAGGGTGTTGTCGAGGGTGGCAAAGACTGGAAGGATTGAAGTGTTACTGGTATAGTTGTCAATTCGTAGACATTCACGTCTTTTTCACGAATCGTTCTCCGTGCATTGAGCCTGTCTCGAACGTCGAAGTTCAGAACGTTGCAAAGAAGTAATAAGAACGCACACAGCCATCATGGAATTCACATAACCTACACCACGAGTCACTAGTCAGCTTCATATCATCCTTCATAAAAATGGTACCTGCTTCGGCCATACACGAAGCCTGCCGCAGCTACCCAAAAACCGCCATCTTGAGCAAAAAACTTCGCTCATCAACAACGAGTATCCTTCGTGCGGGCTCTGAACATACCAGGACGCACAAAACGAGTGCTATTGTGCTAAGCAAGACATGATGCTCAAACATACAGGGAGAGAGAAGGCCAACTTACCAAGTGAAGGCTCCCGTATTAATGCAAACAAGAGCCATATCCTGGACCATAGTGCGTTGCCTCCTGAATCCAGACTTCCACATGTACTTGAAGATGGCATAGGTGATGAGAGTGTCACACAAGGTGTTTGTAAGAGCACAGGGAAATATCAGCTGTGAATGACATAAAATGATCAGTCCGCATCCCAATGCTGCCGTGAAACTTGCCAAAGATGTAAGCAGATAATCGATTGTCGCGACCCGAAAGCTACAAAGATGATTTCCTCAGCGTTCGCCAGCATCTCAAAAAGTGTGCGGACAGTTCGACGAAATACCCTTGGGAGAAGAGTCACGCTCAGTTTTTCCCAAGTTAACCTGCCGAAGTACACACAGGTGGCAAAAGCTGGTGTTTGCAAGTTAACAAAGGGCTCAGTGAGACACAACGACAAAATCACCATATCCCGTAATCGCTAACGTGAACTATAAAGCATTGAGATATTGAAACTTATATTCCAATAGTCGAGACTGACGATAGCAAACGTGATACGTTTGTTTTTCCCGCTAACTATAGGAATATTCAACCAGTGAGATAAAGTTTTAGCAGTGACAACTTACTCGTCCATATACGACGGCAGTAAAAGCTGGCCCGACAGTTTTAGTAGTTATACGACACAATGGATTGTGACAAACCATTCCACGGCAAAGATAATGTGGTACTGGTAAGTCAGTGGTAAGTACAAATCAAAAGAAATACTTGATGCTCACATTGAGCCATATCACAGCCTCCGATAGAAATAGTACGTAGGAGAACATGCCACTAATTATTAAGACTCACATACGAACCCCTACGAGCCGCGTGAGTACAAGTTGAATATATCTCAGGTAATCTGCGGCTTACCATATCACTGAGTGTTGGCAATACCAGGAGAGGTCTCGATGACATGACACAAGCCTCTCCCAAACAAGTTGAGTGCTGCAAATAAAATGAGCGGTATCTGCGGCGCTAGAGAAGTGCACGACGATGGGTACTCGAAGAAATGCGCAACAGCACAACCTACAGCGCAACAAAAACCTACGCAGAACAAATCAGATACGAGATGAATAAATGCCAAGGAAATTGGGAACATGCGTACGAAGGCCTTGATAAACCAGGGATCGTTAGGAAACCAGCGTATGTAGCAAGCTGACTGGCCCAGTGTAGCACCGTACATTCTACGAGAATATTGGACTCTGGGGAATACCAGCGAGGTCGAGTACACTTACACAGTAGCAGCTACGTACCCTGCTTAAGTCGGTGAGCGTCTGGACGTCGGAGACCTGCGATAATTTCTTTACCTATCACTTCTGGAACCCACACCACTGGACTATTCGAGCTGGGCATAGTCAAGGCGGCGTCACCTCTGCGTCGGACGGGAGCCGTCTGGACAAAGGGCCCGTGACCGTGATTCCAGTCCTTTAATCTGTCAGACAATTTGAAACGTTAATTAATGCTGCGCCTCCGAAGTGGCGTTCATATAGTTGTTATATAGCGCATACCGTTATCAGCTGTGTGACCGAGGGTATATACTCTACGCTGTCCCTGACCCAACTGGTTAAATACAAGCGCTGAAGCAATCTTCAGACTTACGGTCAGACGGGAAGTTTTCAAGAAAAATCCCTGTACACTGTCGTACTCATATAGGCAGTTTTTTGGAAACTGCGGGACGCGAATTAGGTTATATGTCGAGCAAAAATGACAATTAAAGTGCTAACCGTACAGGTTCGCTTCGATATACTCCAGCGAACCGGCGGTCTTCTCCACCGGCGGCGTTACCAAGGGTTACGCTCTGAGGCTCCGCTTAAACAAGCATACAGTCGACTGTACATGAAAAGATTGACAAGAGATCGAAATTTAACTACGAAGTAAGTAATACGCGCGTCGTATTGGTATTGTATGAGAATGAATCACGCAAAAAAAGTATTGTAGACTACACAACCTGGTATACATACTTCTCATTGGTAGTGACACTGACAGAAAGCAGTGCGCAGTGTTGTAAGTGCCTCGCAAGGACTGGACTCGTGAGTATGGCCGTGTTCCCACCGGAGTACTAGCTAACTTCATGAAGCCACTTTTGGCTTCCCCATTGTACCACAGCTGTTCTCTAACTCTTCCTCTTCTTTTCTCAAACGTCCAATGGCTGCCTCCAATGCCTGACGTCGTCTACCTTCGGCTGAATCATCCAAGGGTACTCCGTTCCCACCAAGGACATGAATTACTGCTTCGGCTTCCTCGTTCGAGGTGGGTTCGTAGGCGCCCCTTGGATCGGATAGGTAATGAGTCCCACGCTTCTCTGCAGCTTCGAACTCGGCGATCTCTTTGTTGAGTTGTGAGTTGAGTTCTTTAAACTTGTGCCGCACCATGCAAAGATTAGCACCAATTCTAACAGAGAAAAGTTGGGTTACCCACATTATTATCGTGATCACTCCAAACGTTGTGAGCAAGTTCATGGCAAAGCACACGGCGGACGTCTAGATACGGTCTGAAACCATCATACGCATCTGTTCGTACACGTAGTTTGATGGACTGCCCTGCGCCGACATTGAGTCCTAGTAAATGTGGTTGTTCGTGGGGAGCGAGTTCGGTCAACACGCCGACCGAGAATTTGTGCTTCTGCATGACGTGCCGAATTGCCAGATCATTCGCTAGCTTGTTCAATCGTTCAAGTGCCGTCTCTGGCTTTGGCAAGTGGCTCAAAGGTTCGATTTTATGGAAGACATATGTTGCCGAAGCGATATTAAACGAACCGGTTGAGCGGACCTAGTTGTGTATGAGATAATCGTTCAATGAAATGTATTATCTATCAGGTATACATGGCAACTCATGCATACCTTGACTTGTGGTTTAAGGGCTCGTTCATGCAGGATCCTCTCCTTGCGCTGGTGTTCTGACTCGGTCGCGGTGAGAGACTGAATTTCTTGCGCGGTAGAACCCAACATCTGGACCTTCATGCCATCCCTCAGACCAATCTGGGCCAACGTAACATTATCCGCATCCTGAACCTTCTTTCCTCGAAACAAGAGTTTCTGAAGTGACGGTGGTATCGACGTGCGCTCTTCCAACTGGGCTTCTAGATGAGCAAGTGGAGCATCGGGCGGTAATAAAACCTGGTATGTTGTCCCGCGAAAGACGATTGAGATGGTGATGTTTTCAGGAGCAGCCGGGGACATGAAGCACTGTGTGAGATGAGGTATAGGGCTGAGTAAGCGGTCAAGATGACAGTACTAGTCGATGACGCGTCCAAAGCCAATGATTGAAAATACAGTATCCGCAAACGTGGTGGATCGTGGAACTCGAGCCTGAGTCGGATCAGTAAGCAGAGATTCATGCCATTATGGAAGTCCGAGTACTACGGACTACAAGAAACGGTACAGTACCGAAACGGTTTCTCGCTAAAGACGCCGATACTAGTTCAGTGACAAGTACTCTTGAGTAGTGCACTTGCACACCAAGTAGACAGGCAAGCACAGTGGAACGCCGTGCATCTAACACCTATGGGACTTGTTTGCACTTAAATCACATTGGCGTATGTGTGAACGCGCTATGTTACAGTTATCAGATTCCCATGAATCACAAGGTGTAACCGATCGGTGAGTAAATCTACATTGCACAAAGCTGATGCTGTTCCATTAGAAGAGCAGCAAAGTTATTACAATTTATAACGGATTGCGGTCAGTGCTAACTCATTATAATCCATTTTGAGGCGAAAATTTGTCCATTAGATTTCATTTGTAATGCCTTATACACGGGACGCTGAGCCTGCGCCCGTTGATTTATATGTCCGGTCTCATTCCCCTTGCGGGGCCTTTGTTTAATCAAGTCTGCGAAATACTTGTCTAACAGGCATGGCAGGCTATGCGTATTGGGCGGTGCCAATAGATCAGTCTACAAATAATGTAGGATATTTGAACGTTACTTCAACTTCATTGGGTACAGCATGTAGCTCGATCGTATCGGGTTGTACGGACTGTATGCAGTGATGACACTCGAGCGCACAGATTTCATTAAACATAGCTTCTCGCTGTGCATAGAATATCAATGTTTCACCAAGTTACCTCTTATTATTTCCATGAACGTATCATCTAACATATGGACGATGTGGCATAGAGTGATGATTATTACGAGCATAAATAAAAAGGCCGTGTCAACAGTTATCAAGTATCATCTACTGAATGGAAATGTGTTGTGGTTGTTGTTCGGGGGTTGACTTTGGGAACGTCACCGTCAAAACGCCGTTCTCCAACCTGGCCTTTACATCTTCGGGCTAACATCGACGTCAGAATCGCAATCAAAACGGTATCTCTGGTTGACTAACCTTGGTGCCAAAGGGAAGTTCTACCGTGCGAGCGAACTTGCCGTGACAGCGCTCACGCACCGCGTACCCACTCTTCTCCAATACGCCCGAGGTCGTGGACTCGCCCGATATAGTTAACCGATTGTGTTGCAAATCAATGGCGATGTCCTCAGACTGGAGGCCAGGCAGCTCGAATGTGGCCGTCACTACATTCGAATCTTTAGTTTCTTTCACGTCCATCCTTCAAAGAGAAGTCATCAAGTAAGTATATCCGAAATTTTTAAATTACCTTGGACGGAACGAATCACTGTGTCGTGTGACGTTGTTGGAGCCACGCGCATGGCACGAGGAGGGCTGGGAGTGAGCATTGAACGCATCGTCAAAGAGACGTTCAAAGTCAGCAGAAGAGTTGTAGTAAAGGTGAAATAACGATGCCATGAATATGGTTGAGATGAAGAGTCGAGCGTGAGATGTGTAGATGGAGACCGCACTTGGTAGTTTGTTTGAAGAATTCGAAGAGATTGCATGGCCTTTTATACAGTTCAGTTTTCTGTATGTGAACGAACACCAACATTCAGGATGTTAGAAGAAAAATCTTAGTGGTTCCGCACACTTCGAGAACTTTCCTTCCGGTGTTGACTTCCCATTTTGGAAGGCGCCTTAAGCCTCTGGCCACACCAAACAATCCCCTGGCCACCACCAACACTAGGACTTATACTCGGCTGTGGCACAATATCCGCACCGACAAACGATCAACATGCAACAGCCCACCAAAGGGGCCTCACCCGGCTCCAACGCATCCTCATATCAGAATTGGCCCACCTCATCTGGACCCTGCGATGCGAAAGAGTGATCGGCGGACACACCTACCAACGCCGCAACATCAAATCGCGCTAGCTCAATAAGATCCAAACCAGACTGAACATCGACCGCCGCATAGCAAAATCTAATCGTAAACTGAACCAGACCAACAAAGTAAAATATACCTGGGAACCTCTGCTGAGCGAGCAGATGTCCTTACCCCCCAATTGGGTAGACGACTTAGAGGTTTTAGTGGGTATAACTCTACCAAGGCCCCCTGACGAGACCGGGGATACCAGGTAGGCGACGGAGCCCCACACCCCCCGCACCTGCGGGGCGTGCGCAAGAGCATTTTTCCTCGGACCGGGGAGTCCATCTCCCCGCCTTAGTGTACCACAGGTAATCTGTAGTGTATTACGTAGGGCTAGACTACGTCGGCTGCTGCGTAATATTAATCACTTGTCCAAAAAAAAAAAAGGAAGTTCCGAACGTCTAGTAGTCCGGCCATCGACTATTAAAACTAGTTTGATGAGTTCACATTGATATCACATTAATCATCAGGCTTGTGGTACCAGGCACGGGCAATCCAATCTTTTTTCCTTTCAACTGACTCGATATGTTTATCTTTCGCATAGTTTAAACAATCAGGCACAAGACAAAGATGTAGTTTTGAGTATGTTTCGAGCCTAACACATGCATTCCAATATTTACAAAATGACGCTTATCGTTCGTACAAAGTTGTTTCTATTCTTTGAGTTACATGCTGTATACGTGAGGTATTTGCGTAACCCTTCTAAAAAGTTCTTACAATATTGGGCTACCCAGTCCCTTGCTTCCCTCTGGGCCATTTACAGCTGAGTCCCACACTCCCCGCTGACCAGTGGGGATGCATAAAGGCATTTTTCCTCGACCAGCCATGACGTGGCTGTTTAGTGTATTGTATAGAGCTAAAACGCTGGCTGGTAGCACAGCCATGATTTGCAATGCTGATAACAATAAAAAGCATCTCACACACTTCAGAGGATTAGTAAAATCAGAAACATCGGTAGGGAAATTCCCAACATTTAATTGCTGGCCGATTCCTCATAAATGATCTATGCTCGTTGTCTGTACACTTTCACTTTAAAGCTTTGTCACGCTTTGTCAGCGATCGTTTGCCATTTACCTTAGTTTAGATTGTTGCTTACACCGATCGCTAGCCAAAAGAAAAAACATCATGCAGGCTTTGAGTCCAGCCGAGGTACACGACATCTTCCATGTCACCACTCAGTCGCTCGCTAAAAATTGTGGGCTCTTGGATGACCCATCGAATCCAGATGCCCAGTCTGACGAGCAAAGATGCATCCGTCTCGATCGTCAGGTGTGTCTGCCACCTCGTCAACGTAGTTGGATGCCACCTCTTCACTAAACATCAGCTTGGTATCTTACAGTCGTGGCCCCTTCCTCGAGCAACCGTGGTTTACAGGTGAAAAATGCACTTGACATTTAAGTTGACCACCACTGATCCATTCAAACAGTGAATTCTCTGCAAAATATCTCCCAGCACTGGTCGCCAAGTATAGAACTTACACGACCTCCTGCAACACAGCGATGACCATGATCAATGTCATCTCTCACCTGTAAGCGTGCTACCCTTCCCGCAATGTATACCGATATGTTTCCAGCCCCTACTTCGTTCGTTATCAGAGGACTCCTGCAGCTTCCGACTTGGTTGTACTACAAGCCAGTCGCCTTGCTAATGTCGAAGATGACCTCACTGATCCAAAAGTCATTGGGGAAATTTGCCAATTCCTCTCGACGCTTCTCGTCCTTCAAGGAACGACTTCAATTCCTGAAGACGTCAAGACCAAACTTGTGCAGAAACTCGCTATATGGCGTCGTCAGTATGAAGGCCTCTTTCCCGGAGAGACTTCCGACCGTTGTTACCAATCTTTGAAAGGGTCTTTGTACGTGCCTACTGTCCTGTAAAAACGTTTAAGACTGACACCCTGTAGTGAGATGGTTGCTATGTCTAAGATGATGAAAGGGGTTCTCGAAAAGCCTCTCGATCAGTGTGGTGCACGGGACTGTCGTCATCGTGCGGGCTCTATTGGACTGGAGCTCAAACAGTGCAGCCGGTAAGTGGCCTCTTATCCGAGTTTGGGTGCTATATCGCTGGCCTGGTTGGGCATTTCTTTAGGTGCAAGTCGGCAGTATACGTGAGTCGTTACGTCCTAGTCCAGAATCAAACATGACTAACTTCTTAGTTAGTGCGGGGTGGCTCACCAAAAACAACACTGGCCAGAGCACAAAAGTTTGTGTTATGTCACGACCTTCTGATTTCTCGCTTTCTTCGTCCATGTGTACAATATATTCAATCAAATGCCAATCGTCCGACGGATCACATCAATAGTAACTCGCTTGGTTTTGAATTCGGGAAGATGTATTTGGCACCCGGGAATGCAAAATCGGCTGAATGGTCAGTCTCAGACCCTCAGGCCTTCATTCAGGATAGTTGTTACGAGAGTGAAGTAAGTTTATGACTCGTGGAAATATCTACCAACGACTTTATTTGATAACCTTTTGATCGTGATTTAGGTTTGTCATTCGATGTATATGCAGGACTTAGGGATGAGGGGCAAGTTTGAATTGGACCCCGGTTGCTCCCCTGCAAGATTATCCTAAGGGCCTACTTACATAACCCTGGTACCAACGGGCAACTCGATATCACGGCCGTTGCAATACTTTTAAGACCACTTCATCCTTTAAGTTCCCAGGTTCCCTTCCTCCCATCATGACTTTATCATCAACATTTCTCAGCCAGGTGATCATTCGAAAGTGAGTACTGATGACGTCTGCCATAGTATGACTGAGTTCATTCCTCTGGCAAAGGCTATCCGCATTTGCGGGAAACTCGGTGCTTGTGTATGATTATCTGCTTACCTTTTCACTCGAGGTACGTTACACAAGATATCTACAAAACCATTTGTAATATGCTTTACGGACAGGTTGCATTTATGTGGAATGCACTATGGTCGCTCGTTAAGGCACTTTTTCTTATCAATCGTTATGGGAACCTATTTGGACAAACAGTCATTATGTTAGAGGAAACGGGATACATAAGCCGTACCCAAAAGGTATTTTGTCTCCCTTGCTACTTGCTGAACTCACGCACCTACAGT
>JBBPUC010000070.1:0-64708 GCA_038094375.1 Tubosaeta aff. heterosetosa
GAATTACCATGCCCTCAAGAAGCAGGTACGGACTGCAATTCCCGGAGCCAGTGCTTTAGGATGGATCAGCACCCTTTTGGTTGCAGGCCAGTTAGACGATCTCCCATCCTGTCGAGCGGCTTTGTCCCGGCGCGGGCAATTGAACGCCTGCTAGTTGAGCGTGCGTTTCGCTCGCTCTGGTTTCGTATACACGTCACGCTTACCTCTGGTTAGCTTCAGCACGAAAATGAAAGGAGCTTCTTATTACGACGTTAACGTGAATGGCTTCGTATGTCTTAATGGTGTCTGCCAACTTGGCTACTTGTTCGAACACATTGACCCGGATCAGCCAAAGAGAACACATTTATACTGGTACCTGCGAGCACATCGATACATCTAGGTTACACCATTGTATGTCGAGTCCAATGCTTCGCTACTGGAGCAATAGTACTATTCAGGGACGGTATTTGTTTGCAATACTGCTACTTAGCGAGCGTCTAGCTGGGTTCTGGGGGAGCCGAACGCCGACTTCATTTGTTCTCAGTTGCACCCCTCACGCGCCGTCTTGTTGCGGGACAAGGACGACGACGACCAAGACGACGGCCACTGTAAACAGAATGCCTACATCACTCTCAACACGCCAAGAAACCACAGTACTGCCCTCGCTCCCGCCCTCGCCTTCATTACTCGATGAAATTTTCAGTCAACGCCAGTCGTGGAGCTTTCGCCCCGACCCGCAGGGTTCACGACCGTCCTCGTCCGGATCTGCAGGTAGTCCTACCAGAGGAAGGGGAAAACAACCATCAGAGGACGACCAACAACGCGCTGGCACGCACAAGGCATATCCCCCCATGACTGACGAAGCTGCCGAGACGCGCAGAGTCGAAGAGGTGTGCTCGTCCGCCGCTTTATCCCACTCAGAGCTCAATCAACTGAAACAGACGCTGAGAGGTTGGGAACTTGCCGAACGACAACGCCGGAGATCACTCCGAGAGTCCGTGCAGTACACCTCCGGACCTTCCCTCCTCTCCAGCGTCAAACGCACCGCCAACCTCGTCCTTCGCCGGAGCGGCTCTACCAGCGGCTCCGTCGGCCCCAACGCCCGCGCCTTCAAGTCGCACGACGTCGCGCGCAAGGGGTACGTACTCCCCCTCGACGACATGGACATCTCGGCCGTCACCGTGCACTCGCCCACCCCTTCCTCCTTTGGGCGCGGCACAAGCCTCGACACGGGCACCCGCGTGGCCTCGCGCACGTCGGACAACCCGTTTGTGCACCCCGAGGACACGCCCGCGCGCCTGCTCACGCCCGTCACACCGACGCGCACGCACACGCTGACGCCGTCCAGCCCGCCCTCGCCCTCGCCATTTTCGGACGCACGCGGAAAGCGGTCCTCGGGGAGCAGCGAATCGTTTATTCAGCCCCCACCGAGCTCGGAGATGTTTACCCCCTCGTTTGACAAACAGTGCGTGGCGCCACCGCAACCGATGTCCCAACCAGTCCTTCGACCACCACGTCGTGAAGACGCCGAGGAGAAACAAGAGGTCCGGTGGTGGCATGACTGGCTGTGTGGGTGCGGCGAGGGCTCGGATCGGGGAGGTGACAATCAGGTACGTAGTGGATTTGCGTCTCACCTCGGGCCACATATTTATTGGTCGTATAGGCTGGTCGTACGAATCCATTCGAATAGTTATCCGCTTGAATGGGACACATCGCTCACTTTCATTTCTACATATACCATCCATCTTTTTCTACAGTCACTACGGACTGCATAAATTAACGTTACCGTAGACGCATTTTCCTCCAACGTGCTCGTCTTTCGTTCGCTCGTCTTCCGTCTACATACTGTGCCTGCTTAGTCTCGTTTTCTTCGGCGGATCTTAGAGGACGGTGTAATATATGGAAACACATTGTAGATTCTAGGACTGCACCAAGAAGATGGTGATACAAGTTGGGTACAAGTCAAGGGAAGGCATGACAAGAATGTAGGAATAACCAAGTGCATACGCTCATCGACGCGTGGAGCCAAGAGGCACCAAACGTCGATCGTATGGGTTTCATTATTAAGTTCGTGGTCATGATGCAGTCCAGCTAGGACATGAAATGATTGTTATTGGGTAGAAGGGAATCGTACCAGCCTGGGTTGCAGAGTTGTTCCATCTGTCTTGGCATTGTCAACATTCTCCTCGATGACCTAGAAAGAAAAAGCCACAAAGGGCGTTCTTCAGCGAACTACCAGCGGATTCAAGAAAAGCGGGAAACAGACTTCTGTGGGCTCGGTCGACATGTCACCGGCCCTACCACTGGAACCATGGTTGATCACATCCCCTTCTTCCACCGTAGCCGGCATAACAATGTCCTCCGCAGGTGAGCGAGTGCCACTGTCCGACTGCTCAGATCCACCTTTGGGCGTGGAGACGGGTTTTCTATTGCTTTCGGTCCCATGTTCAACGTCAACATCAGCGACAGGAGCACCTGTGTCGTTCTCTGGACGACGGGCATAGAATACCCAGTCTGGCACAGTTGCTCCGGTTCTCGTACGAGTCCAAGTATAACTCAAAGTTAGAGAATGGACATTCCTTCCCAAGTTAAAGGACGGGATGGAGAGACCATCTGTAGAGAAGGGTACTCTAGTTGCGGAAGGAGAGGCAAACAGAAGAACTTACGGACGATGATGGAGCCAAGGACTACAAATGTTACGATGGGTTGAATGGTCGCTGCAAGTAATTGCGCCTGGTTTTCAGGTGGATACGCGGGTGTTGGCAAGCGTGTGCGAGCGAGAGCGGAAACGAAAACAGCGCTGACGCCCATCTGGACAAAGAAAACAACGTCATCGCAATGTTCTGGATCGGGAGGGAGATACGAACAGGGCCTGTAGAGGAACCATGAGAATTGGAAGGGCTCACTGTATTACATTTACATACCAAAATGTCCAGAGAACAGCGCCTCCTTCCAAGACGTGATCTCGGGAATCCACCTGTAAAGTAGAAGCAGGGACGGAATGCGTCGAAGGACAAGTATTGCGAGCATCAATACGACCAATCGCCACGGAGTAATCCCCAATTCTGGTGAATTATAAGAATCAAAGGGAAGCCATGCACCGATGTAAATGAAGCAGCCACAGTTTAAAACATGGTCAATTACGGATGAGAATGAATCATCTGCTGTCTGAATATTGAAGTGGCCATCCCATGAGATCGCACAGCCTATACACGAGTGAGATTTGATATGACAGACAAGTGCGAAAACCTTCCGACCTGCTGCAAAGGATGCCAAAAGGTCATCAACACCCAGAGAACTGGCGACGCCAATCGTGAATATAGCCAACGCTAGGTATTGCGCGATGTACGACTCGCGGTCGATAAAACCCTTCAGGTGGCTAAATCTCATTAACTTAGAGAACAAAAGCCCTGTAAGTTACGGGGAAAGTAAGCCAACTATCTCCGTGGGGCGGATGGAAACTTGCCCAGAATAGCTCCAAGAATGGTGCCCAAAATAACCTGATCTGCATTGTGCAACTAAATCAGAAGATAGATAGTCAGCCTTGAACATGAACTCACACAGCCACCCAACGAGGAACCATTTCCCAATAGCCACGCGGGTCGAAGTTTCAACACTCAGGTAGATAGCAAGGCTGAGAAAAGGGTATGCAAGACCATCGTTCGCCGCGGATTCAGCTGAGAGAATCCGACGAATCTCGACGGGAACGTGCTTAGTAGCAAATTTCCCCCCTAAAGCAAAAATAGAGTCAATGATGTAGGGCACGAATGGAATAGACGAACGGGTGATGGCGGCGCAGGTGACCGGATCGGTTGGAGTGAGACAAGCAGCGATGCAGAGTGCCGAGACCTCGTCCAAGCCAGGGAATAGCGCATGCAAGATGGCTTTTAGAAAACAATGAGATTTACAGAGTAAGATGGCATTAAACTTGAAAGACATACCGGAAACGACAACCCAACCGAATGCCATGGTCGGAACAACCATGATAAGTAAGCTTTTAGCATGTTCTTTCATGTAGGCACACGGTAATTCGACCCCTACAGCGAACAATCCGGTGGCGAGAACTACTCGCATGATCTCGAGAGTGATTTTATTCTCAGAGAGACCCCCCCAGGAACGAGGATCGAAGACGTTGGCTACGTAAGGGCCTATAATGACACCGAAGCCGGTGCCAAGAACGACTTCGTTGATGTAGAACTAGAAAGGAATGGTTGGATAGATAACGGGGCGCTAAGATAAACGGACCGTTTCCTTGACTAGGAGAGATACCATAGAGAACTAGATGACATATGGTGAGTTTAGATGGTATCCCTTGCGATTTACAGGCATTGTATTTGGCTCGAGGCACAGACGTAGGAGAGAACGTTGGAGATGAATGGACCCACAAGGACAACGAAACCACCGAGGCATATATACGCCAAGCTTGGGGCAGACACCTGAGAGTTTCGGTGAGTTTGTTGGTTGGACTAGAGAGAGATACGAATGAAGAACGGACTTCCAGCACATCTATGGCCATTTCCGACGGTGAGGAGAAGAAACGAGGGGAACCCGGTGATGATGGGTGTTTTGCGGGCAATCGAGATTAAATCGCTGAGTCAGTTATACCCGTAAGTCACGTGGATAATGAATCCACTCAGGACGCCAAACTTGGAGCACAATCGTTATCCATAGCCAGAGGTTCAAACGTCCAGATGTTTCTCAGCGTCGGTGCCGTCGTCCTCGCATTGCTGGGCGCGTTTTATGCCCACCTAAGACCTGCGTTGGCTGCAGCAGGTCTCGGCAGGAGCATCTACCCCATCGGAAATGAAGGGTGCACGGTTGTGCCTGAGCTCCAGGCGTGTGAAAGTCCGTTGGCCCTCTCCCTGTCTTTGCTCGCAGTTTACTTTGCCTGTAGAACTCGTGCTGCATCAGCCCTCTGGCCTCGTTTATCTGGCCTGCTCCACGCCACATAATCGCGCCCACTGGATGCCAACGTTGGAACGGCTGAACGCCTCAGGAAGATCTGATTCGGACTATGTGGCTACGTATGATTCCATCACCGGTGCCGTGACCCGACTGTCCTTTTCCGGCCCCCTCTCTACCAGCGGGATTTCCCTTCATGGAATGGATGTGGTGGCCTCACTGGATGACCCTTCTCTTCTTTACGTGTATCTCGTCAACCACAGGATTCCTGTATCAGCAAACCCGCAAAAAGTCGGTGCGGACTCCGTCATTGAGGTCTTTCGGACTCACGTTGGAAACGTTACACTGGAACACGTCCGGACCTTCCAGGACCCTGCCGTTATTGTTACTCCAAATGACGTCGTAGGTTCCCCAGATGGACAAAGTGTGTATTTCACAAACGATCACAAAGCCAAGACTGGATTTGTACGCTTTTCCGAATCCCCTCCTCCCAGAGTCTGATGCGCTCCTTAGAGGAGGCTTGTGAACTTACTAGCATTGATCCCTGGCACATCTGTTGGCTTCTGCCATGCAGATCAGGGCTGCAAGTTTGCTTACACTGGGCTGCATGCAAGCAACGGCATTGTGAGAGGGTTGGGTAACGATAACGATACCTTCTATGTTGCGGACTGTATTCTCGGAGGCATCACAGTTCTGGAACGACAGTCAGACAATACCCTCGCATTCACGGAAGTTGTTAAGACCGGTTTGGATTCTGCTTGTGCTTTTATAGTCATTTGACTTGCATTCGTGCCTAGACCGGGCAATGGATAACCTCGCCATTGATGCCAATGGTGCGCTCTGGGCAGCAGGTAAGTTGGGGGTTGTCATATCACCGAACTATTTGAATAGATTTTATGAAGGACTCTCCGATGCTCTGGGTATTGTTGTACGGCAAATCGATGATCCCTCTGCGCTGGTTGCCTCCTCTGCATTGAGGATCACAATAAATCGTGGTGTTGGCTCTTTCTACGGAGAAAAGTACCTCGTTGAAAAAGTACATGGATTTACCAGAGAAAACCACATCTTATTCTGATTCATTTCGAAAGGTCTTTGAGGACCCCGGCGGAGTGGCGTCTGGGAGCACCTCTGCTGTATATGATGCGGAGAGGGGACGACTTTTCATGCATGGCAAGTGATTACCAGATAATTGCCGTGATGGTTTGACGTTCATTTTCCAGGCCTTATATCGCCGCACTTGACAGTGTGCAGGCTGTGAGGGTTCTGCTAAATAGCCGACCCAAAAAGAAGAGAACCAACTTGTGGTAACATAATTCTAAATTATTCGTGTGCGGCCAAGTGAAGTTGGTACCATTCCTCCAAGCTACCTTGGTCTAAAGAATAGATGCTCGTTCGTTGCGCAACCACAGCCGGACTAACCCCACGAGTGTTGTGATGGTTCGCTTTGCGTAGAAACCATGTCTTGTCTAAGGCGGTGTATGTGACTTTAGCGACGAGAGCTATTGTTGTCGTGTTCGGGTCGTGTGCTCGGGTCGATGGGTATATAAATGTGGTGCTCTCCGAGCTGTTCCATAATCTCCACAATGGGCGCCGCAACTTCAAAGGTCACTCCTCAGTCTACCAAGTCTACCGACCGCCGGGCCAGCAGGTCCATCGACGAGAAGTCTCTGCTGAACAATGTACGGAGCACACTGGACGCTCATCTCCCACCACCAAAGTCTGCAGATGGTGTCCTACAACTGACCAACATTGACGCCTGGGAGTCTGCTGCAGCCGCCGATTCAAAGACGCAGCTCGCTCGCAACGTCTTGGTTAACCACAACATAAAGACGACCTTGATTTCCCGCGAGGCCGAGATTGCTATTCCTCATGTCTTCAACACCGAAATTGAGTTCAAGACCGGACCCGTCACTAACCAAAAGTCGAGCGGCCGTTGTTGGCTCTTTGCAACAACCAATGTCATCAGGTATGAAGCCATGAAGAAACTCAAGCTCAAGGACTTCCAGTTCTCTCAGGTCAGTATATACCTCTCTTGTATCTGGCGCCTTTCTGAGACGTTGCCCTTAGTCATACCTCTTCTTCTGGGACAAGCTTAACAAGTCCAACTATTATCTCGAGCTCTCCATCGAGAACGCCCATCTGCCGGTGGACGACCGACTCGTTAACTTCCTTGCGATGAGTCCCATCGGCGATGGCGGCCAATGGGATATGGTTGTGAATGTCCTTGAAGTCGGTACAATCCGCTTTCTTGCGTTCCTTCTCTCACCTACTTGGCATTCTAGACCTATGGTCTCGTTCCTCGGCCTGTATACCCCGAGTCGCATAACTCTGGTGCTTCTAGTCCCCTTAATACCCTCTTGACGACCAAGCTCCGCGAGCATGCCCTCACTCTTCGTGCTCTCTCTGCCACCCTTCATGCCGATGTGACCTTGTCCTCCGAGCAGGTGCAGACGACTCTTCGCTCAAAGAAGGAGCAACTCATGCAGGATGTGTACACCGTGTTGACTGCGACCTTGGGCATCCCACCGAGACCCGATGTTCCTTTCACCTGGGAGTACTATGATGAGGCTGGGAAATACTCCAAGTGGGAAGGCACACCTATCGAATTCTATCGAGCATTCACCACCAAATACTCGGTTGGTCATCCTTTGTCTTTGTAAAAGGTTGTGCTTATCACGACCATCCAGCCTGCGGACTCCTTTTCGCTTATCAATGACCCCAGAAACGAGTATGGCAAGCTCTATACCGTCGACAAGCTTGGCAATATTTGGGGTGGCCGCCCTGTACTCTGTGAGTCATGACATACTTCAGTTAACAGGCGAGTCTGAGGCACTGCAGACGTTAACACGACGGCCGAGGAACTCAAAGCTGCGGTCGTCCGGGCGATCAAAGCTGGCCAACCTGTCTTCTTTGGGTGTGATGTCGGTCAATTCTCATCCTCGGCCAAGGATGTTGGTATCATGGACACGGCGTATCACCAGTATGAGGTCCGCCAAGCTTGCCTTGCAGATGCTTCTCCTACTTATTTGATGCTGTTCACAGCAAGCATTCAACATCACGCTATCGCTGACCAAGGCACAGCGCCTGCAGACCAACGAGTCCGCCATGACCCATGCCATGGTGATTTCCGGTGTACACGTTGACGAGAAGACGGGCCGCCCGGTTCGGTTCAAGGTCGAGAACTCGTGGGGCGATGACAGTTGCTACAAGGGTTTCATGGTCATGAGTGACAAATGGTTCGACGAGTAGGTAATTTTTTTTGCGTTGGGTCGGTATTCGCTGACGCTGCCGCTCAGGTTCGTTTACCAGGTCGTAGTGCACCGGTCCATTGCGCCCAAGGAGCTCGTCAAGGTATACGATGCGGGTGATGCAGTCATTTTGCCAGCCTGGGATCCCATGGTACGCTGAAATCACATGCACGTCAAACCGAGTACTCATCATCTCCACAGGGCGCGTTGGCATGAGAATCGTCTGGGGAACTGTTGCATGATGTCTGTTGTTGAGGAACTGTCTTTGACGTATACCTGTCTATGATCTAGGTAGTCGAGTCACCGCCTAATGACATCATCGTTTGTTCAACCACCCAATGTGACGAGGGCTGCCCACAGCCGCTCGGATCTCGCGTCATGATGGCAAAAGGGTTAGCCGTCGCTAATCGAATAGCGTACAATGGACAAAGTTGGGTTTGTCGCATACGGACAGTGCTGATCCAGAACGTCACAGAATAACGATACTTTGGACCTGTTTGTGGTGCGAACACTTGGTGTGGTTCTGAGACGAACACATCACGGCCGAGGCTGCCACCGATGACGACTAGGCACCGTAGATCCATGCATCATCGCCCCCGTCCAGGTTCGCTCCTGCCTCTTGCGCGGTGCGATGCTTCAACGCTGAACCGCCCGTTCACTGATGGGCCATCACCGACGTGCGTACACGAGGCAAGCCGCTGAACGACCTGCCATACTGGACCACGACGTGCCCGATCCGCTGGAGAGAAAACGACACGCCCGTCGAATCCCCATGCACCCCGCAACACGCTCGTGGGCACGCGTGGCTGCTGGTCAGCTGGCGGGGCGCGTGATCAACCTGCTTGCCCTTCCATTACATATGTACACCGCTTCCGTCATTTCAAATGTGTCCCGCACCGTTTACGAGGGTAGACAGGGCTTCGTGCCCATCGGCGATAGGCCCATGTCGCAGCCCCAAGCCAGGTGGACAGTGGCTTTGCGCGCTTCTACTGGCACCGTGTGGGGGCACAGCAATATTATCACCATCGCGATTCGGGAGCATGTCATATCTACATCGGATAGATGTTGCGTGGCGTGAACTGGGTTCGAGTGGCGGGCCTGGCATGATCAGCCACGGTGGAAAATTGTTTTGTCCAACGCCCATAGCGGGTTCTTTTTCAAGGGTTCGTAGATCTGGCAGGCGGAATGGATCAGCGGAGCAGGATTTGCGTGCAGCAAGATATTTTTCCCCCAGCAGAGTGAACCAGAGCAAGAACGGGATTAAAGATGCACCGATGTGATGCAACGAGGCGTTCAACAAATACATTCCTTGACAGCCAGGGGGACACGGCATTCGCGGTATTTTTTTCCTGGAATCTGGTATCATTTACATCCGCAGTCAATGGCGTTCACATGCGGGGAATGGGACATATTCTCCTCGAGGCAATTAAACTAAAACGTCAAGACAGCTTTATCGATAAGCAACACGTCCTCATATAGCACCCCCTGTACAACGTGGTCGAAGCGCTGGAGACAATTTAGATTAGATAGCCGAGAAGGTTTATCCATTGGCCAAGGAATTATTATGGGGCCAATGTCAACGAGGGCATCACGAACCTTGGCAGAAATACCCATTAGAGTGCAATTGGATATGAAAACGCTGGGTTAGAGCAAACCCTGAACGTGTTTCTACCGAGTTTGTTCATCAAGGTATCCGTGGGTACAGATGTACTGGTACAAAAGTATCCGAAGAAGGCACGGGATCTGAAGAAGTATTTGTAGATGGAGGGTGGCGGCGAGGCTTGAAGATAAGAATAATAGTTAATCCAAAGATGATGAGCAGGAGGAGAAATATAATCTTGCGACGGCCAGTGTTCTTCTGATAGCTGTTGGGTGGTTGAAGCTCGAGGCCGAGAGGTAAAGGGAATGGACATACCGAGTTGCAGTATTTAGTTCCTTGACTGCTTCCGCAACGTGAACTGATGTCTGTTCTATATTGTACTCAATGCTGTCTAGGAGGGTCCCCTGATCGATCACGAGAACCGACAAATCTTTAAAAAGCTCAGCCAGGGAAGCGATGGAATTGGCAATCTCCGTTAGGTCGTGGTCACGTAGGCGTATGTCGTGTATCTGATCAGTCTCCTGAATCTGTGCTTGCTGTAACATGAGGTAAGTAAGCATGCACGAGGTGATGGAGATACTGCGTGCTCACTGCTGCTGCTTGCACATCCTCGTCGACTGCTGTCAGACCTTCGGAACCTTTGGATGTGATCGTACCGGAAGCGATGAGAAGGTCTTGATTTTTGATGGCGTGGCCTTGTAGACCTGGAAAGGGCGCAAATGTGACGAACCAGTGTGGGTGTGATTGATTCGAGAGGACTCACGTTCCATGTACACGCGTTGTTTCTTACGAAAAGAAGAACTGAGTTCCTGTGTCCTGGCAGCCAAGCCCCTCTGTACATTTTTGGCTGCAAGGGCCTCGTGTTGATTTCTAATGGAAGGGGGGAAAGTGTGGTCTTGGTCTGAGCCGATGCGCTGTATGAGAGAGTGGCAGCGCCGAAAGTCCTGATGTACAAAAGTGGTAAGCCGTAGGCTTGATAAAAGGCGCGTGGTGGTACCCGTGTTATGTCTGTTGTCGCTGCTTCTATTTCCTTCTCCTCTGCCGTGCGGTCCGCAAAGCCGGGTAGAACGTGCTTTGCATGTAGTTTTTCAAGGGCAGCGACTTGATGTGATGGTTGGTGACGGGGTGTGGCGATGGATGAGGAACGCACTTTTAGACTGGGCGTGAGCGAGGAGTTCCTCGACCTGGTCTGAGAGATCGACCCTGGGTTGGCGTGAGACAGGACAACGTTGAGTGATAAGACGATGATACCATTTCGGAGGCAGCTGGGCATCTAGAGTGACGTGTGAGGCTATGAGATGGTCGTGTTCGTCGCTAAGCTGGTATGGGTCGTCGTACGAGGTAGTACGTCGTGGCGGTCTTGTCCTCGAGTCGCGGTAGGAGATGAACAAGAGTGTCCTTGAGCGCGTCGTGGGGTTCATTGAGGATGGACAGTTTGGAGCGTATGTGTCATCGGTAAATGACCAAACAGGGTACAACACCGGCAATGTGGGGACGGGGCGGGCCACGACGCTTCCATCAACTAGTTTATGACTGTCAGTTGTTATCGATCGTTCTTTCTATGGTCTTGTGACTGCGCCGTACAATCTTTAAAAACCCAGAAACTCTGCCAACTAACTCGCCCACTTCGCTTCTCCTCCCTGTGCAGGTAGGCTGTGCCGAACCTTGTCTTCCGCCCTTAAGTCTGACCCCGCCCCAAGCTATTCTGTATCCCTCCCATGTGTAATCTCGAAACGTGTGTTCCGTTGTTCGTTTCTTACCTTGCCACTGATCCCCTCCAGCGAAGGAACAAAGTACGGTTGCGGGGTAAGTGTCTCATGGCTTCTCCGAACTTTGACTGATCCCGTCCGCCGCAGCACTACAAAATGGTGAGTACTCAGTATTCTGCCGACGGGATCTGTAGTGACCATCGTCAAGACCCGCAAGGTCAGAAAAATAGACTGTGCAAGCCCGTTCTGCGTTCACTCCATCCGTCATCCCCGAAACTGTTCCGACTGTCAGTGCGAAAGGGTAGGTCCTTCCGGTGTCACGACATCAGCTGTGCTGACCATTCTCCAGTACCTCGGTCCGGACTCAAAGGAAACCATTACATTATCAACACCCGAGTACTGTGCCTCGTGCAAGTACTGGTTTAAAGACGGCGCCCAGCATCGTCGATGAATCGTTTTATTCTGCCTCACCATCTAATGACTGTAACTTAGAGCTACTAGTCTATTTCTGTTGTACATCAACTGTATGTAAAGACAATAACAACCCGACGTCACCATTTCACTGCCAGTCCGATGACCTCACTCTCGACGGCCCGGTAACTTGTCCGGAACAACTCCCGTCGTCGGCCTTCTGCATCGCAATCCATCTCCGCATCCCACCCTGTCCGGCCCGCTTCTCCCGGTCCACACATGTCCCCGAGCACCCCTACTGCAACGCGGTCTGCACAATCCAACTCATCTGAGCCCATCGGAGATCCCGATGTCATTCCCAGCGTCCACCAGTACGCCTTCTCCACTTGTTTTGTCCACTCACGCTTTCGCTCTGTCATTGAAATCCCGCTCTCCTCTCCCTCATCCTTGCCAACCGATCCCAGCTGCCCACCCCCATTCACGCACCCACCCGGACACGCCATCACCTCCACGTAATCATACCCCTTGTCCACATCAACCCCGTTCTTTTTTGCCCTTGCTCTTATACCCACCATGCGCCCCGCAGCCCCCTTTCCAACTTGCACACCAGCCTCCTTGCCAACCTTCCTCACCACGTTTTGCAGATTTCGGAACCCATAGCACTTGGCACCCTTGAACACTACCTCGCCACTGTTCTGATTTTGGAGCGTGTACTCTTCGTAATCAGACGTGCGAATTTGCTTCACGCAGAGCTCCAGCGGCACTGCGGATGCCCGTCTGACAGCGGAAATGAGCGAATGCAGGTAAGAACCCGAACTCGTCCCCGCGTGATGCAGCAACTCGGGCATGTCCTCCACCTTTTGTCCATTGTCTTCATCGGGAACTGGGATGGACAGGTCCCACCCCTTGTCCCGCATGAGTAGCTCGAGTTCCCCGGTCGTGATGACACAATCCACGTCCCGTGTCGAATATATGTCGTTGTAAAAGTCCTGGCGCGACGCTTCAAGTTTCTTGTCGTAGCAGGGCATCACAGTCACATGGTATATCTCGTCCGGCCTGTATGAACAATACAAGTAAGTCAACAATGCCCCTGATGGACAATACACACTGTTTTCCCCATCTGTGCCCCAACCACGACTTGACCAGCGTCCCCATGACTTGCTGGGGACTCTTCGTCCGGGAGATAAAGGGTATTATTTCAGCGTGCGTCTTTTCGGCGTAACATATCCACCCAGGACATGCGCTTGCCAACATGGGTACCTTCCCGTCCCGCTTTCGCTCCCAAAATTCGCGCGCATGCTCCAGTAGTGAAATGTGACGCGCAAATGTCGTGTCATAGATATGCGCGATGCCCAGTACCTTGGTGCAAAACGCGCGTACTCGCCGCAGGACCTGTCTCATTCCAACAGGCCCACTTGGACTCGAGGACAACGTCGCCGCGAGCGACGCCAGACTTTGTGGTGCGATCGACAATACCGGCACCTTGTGTCCCGGTGAACCTGCAGGCGGGTTTCCCTCCAAAACTTGCAACACCTCCGCGTGTGACTGTAGCGTAATCAAAACCGACTCGGCCGACGTGATGCACCCGCTGGCGTATTTTGAAATGTGAGCTGAAACAGGGTGAAATGAAGAACCCACCTGCACGCGAGGCAATCGTTGAGACTGATTTGCGCCTGTTGCAATTTGCGCACGGATGGGTTCCGCGCAGCTGCGTCCTGTTCGGGGGTGGCCGATACTTCGTAATAAGATCCGGACGCGTCAATGCGAATTTCCGTCTGGCAGGACACGTTCACGGGGGACGACAAGGGCAAGTAAAAGTACGTACAGAGGCAGATCCGGCGTTTTTCAGCTTCTCCGGGGCGTTGAGTTGCTCGACTGGCTTGATGCATGCCTGTGATGGCGTGATGAAGTCGTTGAGATCCGTGAGTGTCTGGGCTAAGCGGTGAGCTCGGAAGTGAAGCCGTGTTGAGCGAATCACTCGCCAGAGTACTAGAAAACGCCATCAACGTTTGAGAGCAAGAAGTGGTCGATATAGGCGGAAATCGGATTACGCCGACAAATCACTAGTTGTTAATAAGCGTGGTAACTACCCCTGACGAGCTGCGTCGGCTATGTGTATCCCCGATCGAGAACACATGCCTCAACACGAGACATGCACCAATATCAACTGGCCAGCAACTTCATACGATGACTTCCAGTAGTGTCAAGGAGCGGTTTGTAGTTGGGTTGAGTCTGAGGTGGAGGCAGTCGACAAAGGTATCATACTAATCAATGGATTCATCGAGGATTTCGGTGTCACATAGAGCTACTGATGGGCAGTGACATGTCACTTCAGCGCTCGTTTGCGCATCACATACTGGAACGTATTGCCAGAGGGTTCTGCCATTCTGCCCCTTTGCAGAGCCAACCTCGAAACAATTCTGCTTCCAGTGCTACCTAACAAATGAACGTCTCTTGATTTGTTGCTTCATAATGTCAATCACCGTGCTTTGCGACCAAGTGGAAGAGCCAGGCCCGTAATTGAGGAGACGTGGATGGGGATTGCATCAAAGAACTCACTCATACGAGCAGCTGAGGTTTACCCTTATCGCCGGTGTGCGATGCTGATACATTCCTTGTTCACCGGATCGATCGACTGGCCAACACGGCACAATTGTGTACTGGAATAGAGCGTGATGGCGAATGTTCTTCGGAGCGTCTCACTGGTGACCAATTGATATTTGTCAAATTACGCTGGTGGCGTCGAAAGACGAAACGGCGGGCGGACACCCTCAGACCGGGCGATGGAAGAGGTTTACTTCAAGTTTGCTTCATGGAATGGTTCGAATACAAGGACTAAATGAGACCATCCGCGAATCAACACAGATTCAAGTCCCGCTCATCCATCTATGGCCGCATGCTGGCGATGGCCAACGTGCACACGCCTCGGACGCTGACCAAGTTGACAGAGCAGAAATCATTCTATACCGCTTTTTTGTGTTTGACGATGGCATATTCTCCTTAGGTTCTTTACAGCAAATGTCGCCTTAACGTGTCTCACGACTGTGCAGTCTGTGCTGCGTGATCACAAAGGTGCAATTACTATTGCTTGCTCTTATAATTATCGACTGACCGTTACAACGTTCAGTCCCCATTAACCTCCCCTGATGCAGGATAGTTTTGATGTATGAAGCACCCTTAATGTGGTTACTGTTATAAGTCACGGTTTGGGATGTGACTCCAGAATGATACTTTGATGAAACGTCAAAAGCACACACGATAACCCCGAGAAAGTAGTAGCAGGCAGTTGACTGGCCCGGATGGCAAGATGACGCCTAACATAGTCAGATATATGGCGATTCCTCCAGTGGGAATTGGAGACTCAGATATTCGGAAACGTATAAATCCTAACCTTCGATCGCTCTCGTTCTGCAGTCAACTTCCTTTACTTCGTGTGGCTCACAGGCACTGGCTAGTAAGTGAATGCAATAGCTCATCGAACTGCTTACATTTTACATGTCTTGTCAGCCTTGTTTTTGTTCCTCAACTCATCAGCTTGCCGTTGATGGCGTGACCATCTTCTTGTTCTTATACCGACATAACCCTTTTTCGATGCATTTTCGTCCCGCGTTCCTCGTGGCTTTACTCTCGAGCGCTGTCTCTGTCATGTCCGCACCCACTGACGCCCGCTGGATGAATACCAGTGAGCCTGACCATAATATTCCCTATATGTTTCCCGATTCTTTTCTTGCACAACCCCGGTACGTGTATAAAACTGGTTTCTGATGAGTGCTCCGTCTACGTGCAAGGCAATTAGGCCCACCAGAGCCATTCTGGAATATTGCAGAACAAAATCCGTAAGTCAGGGCCTTGGTAATATTGGAAAGGCGATTGCGAACATGTTTAAGGGTTGCTTTACATGGTGAGGCACGCTTAGCACCTAAAATTCTGGTCCTCACAGCTCTACTACTCCCAGCACTAGTAGCGCTCAACCTCAGTCTCCCTGGTGAGTGGCAAAAATATCTAATGGATATTTCTTGTCCAACTGACGTCATCGATGGTGAGTCGATGCACCCGTTTTTTATGATCTAAATTGCTTCTATTTACTAATGACATGGTATTTGCTGACCGTATTTTCAACTACCTTCCCAGCCACTCTCACCTCCCATCAGGGCTCCTCGAGTTCATCAGCATTCTTCCAACGCGCCCTCCAGTGACACTACTCCTAATCCTAACGAAGAAGGTGCATATATAAATCGTTAATGGATATCATCAATGCAACTGACGATCATTGACAATGAGTATGTTCCAGCTCAGCGATACCAAATTTTATTCTGTCAAATAATTCGCAGATCGTTGAAGCCTACATTGCTCCGCAAAGTAGTCGCCCTCAGAGTTCCGATTCCGATGGTGAGTAACAAAATCATCAATTACCAATCCAACTGACAATCACTGATAGTGCGTTGAAATTATTTGGTGATGGTGATGCGATCAATTTACAGACACCCACTTCGCCAATCGTCAATCCCTGAGGATGAGGAGCAACAAATTACGAAGCAGAGACACGGGAATGGGAAGCAGGATAATGGTTCCGCTGTGCCGTCTTGATGTAGTGCAAATTGCGTTCTTGGTAGTCTAGCAGTATTTAAAAGCTGAGACTGTTCCTGCGAAAATGGTTATACTTGATGTATTCTATGTAAGATTGAGAGCGATATCTTGTCACAGAGTATGTGTCCTTGTCGGGGAAGGCGTTTACTTCTTGCTCGAAAGCTCATTTGGCCGACTCAGATCGGATCCACATGTTCTTCTACGGACCGCCTATACACCATAGCCCTCGCACTATCCTTGCTCCGGAGGACGTACAGAACAAATACACCGTTAGCATTTAGATGGTTGTGCGATTTATTTTGCCATCTATGCTACAGACAGCTCAGGTGGAACTGAGGTACCTCAATGGTTCATGAAATAGAAAGGCTTAGAAACGAAAGGGTCTAATATGGGCAACGTGCTCCGGTGACAAAAGAGAAGAATTTGCAAGACGAACGAGATCAAACGCGGACCGGCGACGACGCAAGAGCTCTCCCCATATATGTCCCGCAATATAAATAGAATCGGTATGTTTGCTCTGCAGCAGTTGCGAAATGCAATACCAGAAAGCAAAGAGAACAAGTGCGGAGAGTTCTTACCGGGGTGGAGGGGGTAGAGAAGGTAGAAGGACACCAGCTCGAGGTATAGTCTTACAAAACAAAACACCCGTGTGGAATGGGTAAGGCACCCACATATTATCGGGCCTTCCTGGTAGACAGTCGGGGTTGTCAACGGACATTCTGCAGCACACAGAGCGAGGTCCGTGACGAACATCCGCAGATTCCCCTCCGGAAACAAAGATGTGGTGAGAAGTCTCGAGAACGGAACAAGAGGGCCTCCAGAGAGGCGAACGACGATCATGCAGGACAAAAGGAGAAGGCCTGTTAGCTGTGCAGAGTACGAGTCTGATCTGGGATAAGGCAAAAAAAAGTCAGCGATTAGAGCATCAATGCATCGCGGCGTTTGGGGTCACGTGGCCCATCCCTGCCTCAGACGCGCAGCGACGGAACCTGTGCCAATACAATTTCATGGTGGAGAGTGCTAACTATGTTTTCACAAAACTCGAAACAAAGAGACAGAAACGCAGTCGGTGATGGTGAAGACAACCAACCGTTGCTCAGCGCATCTCGCGAGGATCTCACTGCAGGAGACGCGGAGGACCGTTCACGACTTTTGTTCGCGGCTTCGGACGATGACGATACCGAAAGTCATGGCAGCAGTAACTCTATCACGCTGCCAAGTCGGCGCGGGGAACACACCGTCAGATTCAGAGAAGAGGTGCAAGTCATAGGTCCACCACTTCGGTCGACAATGCAGAGCCGAGAGACTGGTGCGTGCTCATGATGAAGTTCAACAACTGGTCTCAGGAACTAAAGTGGTGTAGAGTATGAACTCGATTCGGATGATTTTGATGATACTGCTCTGGCCGAAGTCGACCGTCAACAACAAAGAACACGGAATTCTCGGACAGGCAGACGAAGACCAATACCCTTGCTCATGGGTCTCATGGATTCCTCGGCATCTCAGAGGACTCCTGATACGACCATACCGATGTACGACTCCGAGAGCCAAGATGCCGATTTCGATCTCAGCGAGGTAGCTGCAAAACAGCATGCTGGTGGTGGAATGCTTGACTCTGTCGCAAACATGGCTAACTCAATCCTTGGGGCTGGTAAGCCTTATTATATGCGTGTCGTTATGGACTCACAAGCATGACAGGCATCATTGGTATGTGCGTTCCCAAACTCACCAAATGTTTCACCTATCCAGCCCAAAGGTTTACCATATGCCATGAGTCAAGCTGGTTTCTTTCTCGGGATCATCCTACTAGTTGTTCTTTGTGGCGTTACAGATTGGACTATCCGTCTGGTCGTGATTAACGCTAAACTCAGTGGCAGGAATTCCTACATTGAAATCATGAACAGCTGTTTTGGCTCAAGCGGTCGCGCTGCAGTATCACTCTTCCAATTTGCCTTCGCATTTGGCGGTAAGTCCATTTCTCGTCACAGGTATACATATATTTGACTAACTTGATTCAAGGCATGTGTGCATTTGGCATCATCATCGGTAAGTCTTATTTGGGGTGTTCTCTGCAACCTCTAACGGCTATCCACAGGGGACACAATACCCCATGTCATTCGTTCGCTCTTCCCAACACTCTACAAGATACCCGTCCTATCCATATTCACCAACCGACAATTCATTATAGCACTCTGCACTATTTGTGTATCCTTTCCACTCTCTCTTCATCGTGATATTCATAAACTCTCCCGAGCCTCCGGCCTGGCGCTCATTGGCATGTTGATAATCGTCGCCTCCGTCCTGGTGGAAGGCCCGCACGTGGATCCCGCACTCAAGGGAGATCCCTCCAAACGGCTCACTATCATCGGTCCTGGCGTATTCCAGGCGATTGGTGTCATCAGTTTCGCATTCGTTTGCCACCACAACTCCCTTCTCATATATGGAAGTCTACGTACCCCGACGCTAGACCGTTTTACGCGCGTTACTCACATATCGACTGCAATTTCTCTTGTCGCTTGCTGTATTCTTGCCATCTCCGCTTTCTGGGTCTTCACTGACAAGACACGCGGCAACATTTTGAATAATTTCTCGGGCGTAAGTATTCATATACCTGATACGCACGCGATGAACTCAACAAACTATGCAGAGCGATACCTTGATCAACGTTGCCCGCTTTTGTTTCGGACTAAACATGTTCACCACACTTCCTCTAGAACTGTTTGTCTGTAGAGAGGTAGGGAATTCATTAAGTGGCTCCCGCCAGTCTGACCAACGACTCACAGGTCATCGAGCAATACTTTTTCTCGCACGAGGGCTTTAACCCTCAACGGCACGTATTCTTTACCAGCACCATCCTTTGCGCGTCGATGCTTCGTGAGTTCTTTTCCTTCAGCCTCGCCGGGAATGGGGCTCATTGTTTAGTGTCTCTTATCACGTGTGATCTCGGAGTGACGCTCGAGATCACGGGCGGCGTCTCAGCGACAGCGCTCGCCTTCATCTTCCCCGCAGCGTGCTATCTCCGCCTCACCGACGCCCGCGTGCCACTCTATTCACGGACAAAGCTTCCCGCTGTCGTGTGTCTCGCCTTTGGCGTGATAGTCATGGTCATGTCGCTCTTCATCGCGCTGGGCAAGGCATGGACGCGCGAGGGCGAAGCCAGAATATGCGCGTGACAGGACGTGGTGGATATTTTCTTATTTATTTATTATATGGACGGACATGCATCCCTTCATCTAGGTAGACAAAAATAATCATCGGCGTAGCTGCACGACGGTGCGCAAGCCAGGGACTTGGTCGATATCCTCAACTTGAGCGCCCTGCACTTTCGACTCGGTTGCTAGGAGGGGTGATACATGCGGGAATCTTTGCCAAAGCTTCTCGACGGCGTTGAGGGGCTCAGAGGTACCGTCGTTGAGTTCGAATACGAGAAGCCAGATCGCATCGTATCCGCCCGCTGTGTGCGGTGAGACATGGCTAAGACGAGAATAAGCATACTCACCACCAGGCACACCACCACAAATGACACCCTTTTGCGCAATCGATGCGTCCAAAAGTTCGGTTTGTTCGTCGGGCTCTATGTGCACATTGTCACCCACCGCCTTACCCATCTGGCGCATGAGCGCACGCGTGTTCTGCACGGCGGGTGAGACGAGTTACCGATGACCAGCTGCATGCTCACCTCGCTCGCCTTGCGGAGATCCAAAAACGCCTGGACGACAGGTTGTGCTGCTCCAGCTTCTCCAAGCCACTAGGCCAGTCGTCGACTCAGCCCCTAGACAACGATACCGAACAGCTCCCTTACCTCAGACGAGGCCGCACCGGACATGCGTTTGATAGCAGAGGCATATAGCTCCGCATCTCGTTCACGCAAGTCCGAAATCCGCTGAATGAGCGCAGCGACAGCCTGATTCGACACATCAATGGCCGCCCACAGCGCATTCGCTAGAATGATCATCAGTACCGCTAGGTAGAAAGAACGGCACGCACCTTGATCCGGTTTGTCCTTCCGCCACTTCAACACCTTGCTGGCGAGCGACGGAGTATTGCTCCCCCCAGCCACGTCCGCAAGCACGAGCCTCACGAGCGGCGGGAGCTGAATCGGCACCGTCTGGCAGTCCCACTGCCCGCCAAGCACAGGGGATAGCGCCACCCCCGCCTCGGCCTGCAACATCACGATCAGCCACTCTGTCACACACGCCAGGGGCTCACGTCTCGCATCAGACCATCCAGCAGCGCGGGGTCGAACCGCGTGTATAGCTGGCTCCCGAACACGGCGGCGGAGACGTCGAAACCGCTCCCGACCTTGCCCTGCGCGAAGCAGTGGACGAATTGCGCGGTGTTGTGCGCCAGCTTGCGTGCGGCGCTGTCGGGCTGGGTAAACTCTCGTTCGGTGATAACACCGAGTCGGAGGAGGAGGGCAGAGACGATGGTGGTGATGAGCGCCGCCGAGGAACCCATTCCGGTCTTGTTGACGTTGTCTATTTGGACGTCCTGTGGGTTGAACGGGGTGATGCTCGCCAGGGATGCGACCGTCGGGGGCAGGTTCAACTCTTGGAGCTGATAAGATGCGTCAGACGAGCGTCGCGAACGTTGCCAGTCGGGATACCTTGGCTCGTTGAGAGTAGAAGTCATTGTCGCCCACGGTGGCGATATCGAGGCCGTGTTGCAACGAATCGCGCAACGATCGAGCAGATCCCGCGGATGATAGACGCTCCGAAGCTAGTATTAATGTATATTTTAGTGCGTAATGCACGAACTTGTTCTTGCTGTTGCCAGGGGTTGTTTCAGCGTGGTGTGCGCCGAGGTGAGTACGCACCTTTCTGAGGTTGGAATAACATCGACCTTTCCGTCATCGTGGATCGTCACAGAATAGGCCCACTGTGCTCCGATAAACTGAGGAGATCGGACGATAATCTGACTCGATTTCTGGCTGTCTTGAATGACGGTGTAAAAGCGAGACGACGCTGAGATCACCAAGCCTGTAAAGTTCTGGTCCAGCACAAGGTATCCACCAGCAATGAGAACTTTTCCCGGAGCTGAAACCACGGTGATGGGTGCCATCCTACCTAGATGTCGAAACGTATGGACTACAATTGAAGGTCATAGCTGACTAATCGTGACTTCTAACGACATTCATAGTCCCGTACGAGCAAACCAGTGCTTTTGCTGACTACATGTCGCATTTTTACAGCCAGGACAACGAAGACCCATTTGTATACTCGTCGGCCCACTCTTTCCGGAGGAATAGTCACGGAGATGTTGGGCTGCAATGTCTGCCAGCGCGCGGATGAACACCGGGGACTCGTTCAAGGATTCTGCGCGTTGCATTTCCATTCCAAGCTGGGAAGGTCACACAGTACATTGTATTAGCGATAGAGAAAACGTGAGGGTAATTCGAAACATATACCTCTTTCCCTTCTCTCACGTACTCTAGATCTAGTTCGTAGAGTGTTTCTATGTGGTCACTTGTGAAGGCAATCGGGATAAGAATCGCCTGCTTCTTTCCGTGGCGCGCGAGTCCCTTTATAGCTTCGCTTGTTTGCATGCCCATCCACGCAGAAGGTCCAACTTGAGATTGCCAAACCAAGCGATAAGGATTTGAATGACCTAGTCGGTCCATGACTGCAGACACGGATGCGGACACTTCAAGAACATAGGGATCTCCACGGTTGACCACCGACATGGGTAACGAATGGGCAGAGAATAGGAGTACTGCGTCAGAGCGATCTGAAGGCTGAAATTTTTGTAGCGCGGCTTCGATGTTTTGTGCCACAGCCTGAAGAACCGCCACCATCTGAGCAGAAGAAAAATAACGTCAGTGGAGCTCACCTCGATAAAGCCTGGGTGAGTGCCCCAACGATCGATCACAGTCCACTCGATGTCTCCCATCTCACCCGCTCTCCCACGTCTAAAGAGTTCGTTCAAGCTGCTTCCCGTCGTACTGCAGCTATACTGTGGGTACTGTGTGAACGCAACGGCACGTTTCACACCGTCAGCTTTCATCCGCCGGGCAGTCTCCTGGGTGAGTGGGTTCGCATAGCGGAAGGCAACGTACGGCTTGTGTGGAGCGGTCTCTGGATGGAGCTCGTCGAGCAACGTACACATTCCTGCGCCCTGATACTCGGTATAGCGAAGGATGGGGGATCCTCCGCCAATCTCGCTATATTGCTTCTCTATCTTGGGGGACCGTCGTTTAGCAATGAGGGGGGCAAGGACGCGTTGGAACGGTAGTGGAATAAGATCTCCATCCATGAAAAGGTTTTTGAGAAAGTCGTGGGTCTCTGACACCTGCGAGAAAGACACAACGGTGAGCAGATGCGCAATCTGGGTTGCTAGTCGTGTACCGTAGACGGACCACCCATGTTTAGCATAACGATAGCTAGAATGTATCAGACATAATAAACGACAAGGCTGAATGGCTTGTGCACCTGTGGGACTTGTTGACTGTGTGAGATCGGTATAGTCAAGGCAAATCCATGAACGTACCTCTTGTTACTGACCGAAGGACCGTGAAGAGTAGCCATACGTCGAACGCAGGGTGCCAAAACATTCGTTCCATGCATCCAGGAGAACATGACGGATGCAAGGTTTTGATCGGAAGCAAACCCAGAAGAGATGACTAAGCAATACTTTAAGTATAAATACAGTGGAGTAGTCTGAACATTATGGGACCCCAAAGCAGTTGGAACATGGCCGACAAACAGGTAATGGTGCAGTCTTTTCTAAATCACATCTGTGACCTGATAGGAGGATTACTGGGTGGCTTTGGGATGGTACCCCTCTAGCAGTGGATCAAGCTGGGCACGCAATAGAGGTGTCCGCTCTGTGGGTAATCTCGGGTAAGGAGGCCAGCGAAGGGAGATAGATCATCCAAGGTACGACTGAAGAAATAATACCTGAATGACGCTGCGAGATGAAGGTGAGGGAGGATCACTCTGCGAGCCGAGAGTTGATTCTATCAGTGTACCAACTTGGACTACATAGCTCTTTTACGCAATTTATTTAGTAATCTTTGACCTTGTTGATGTCTATGTTGACAAGGTGTATAAAGTGCCTACGTGTCGCCGACGTGTCCTTTGGCCCACGCCCACCCTCGGTTGACCATATTTTTATTTCCCTGTCCTTTCCCACCCACACCAAGCCATGTCTCAACCCTGCGCTTTTGTCGACCCATCCTCCCTCTCACTTCCCTCGACGTCTAACAACCGCCTTCCATCGCCTGCGTGCTCTACTGATGACTCCGCTCAGCCCTCCCCCGAGCCTCCTCGCAAGCGCCCTCGCTCCGCCGTCACCCCTGAAGAGCGAAAAGAGGCTCGTGCACACCGTAACAGAATAGCCGCACAGAATTCTCGTGACCGCCGCAAGGCACAATTTTCTTACCTTGAGCGCCGAGTCGCCGAGCTTGAAGATGAGAACAGACGTCTACGTGCTGGCATCCTTACTCCCTCTGCAATCCCTCCACTAGACACCACTCTCGTCGAGCATGAGCAGGAACAACGCAAACGGGAGGAAGGGCAACGTGAGCGCGAGAATCGGGAATTGCGCGAACGGATACGCACCCTCGAAAAGGGCTATGAGGCAGTTGTTCGCGCTCTGGCTGCACAGGGCAATCTCTCTGCTGCCTCAGGCATGCCCACCCCCCCAGCTACCAGCCCAGCCCCAACAGTCCCATCACTCCAACCATCTTCGCAATCAGCATCACATACGGGTGCTTCTGAGGTACCTTTGTCCGCTGTACCTTCATTGCCCCTCTCTCCAAATTCTTCAAACTCCACCCTCGAGAGCCCTCTTCTTTTTACGAACGGTGATTCTTTTGATTTTCCGCAAAGCCCGGCTTTCTCCGTGTCCGATACATCACTAGCGCCCCCTCAAGAGTCCCTCAACCTGTCCCTAACCGAGGACACCCCCACTCGCCATCTAGCACGGGTGGCGAACACTGTTGATCACACAGTGTCCCTGCAGCGGGTGGGCGGTGTGCAAATGGTAGTGGGACCGGTGAGGACGACAAGACGCTGGACAGTGACACGTCCGAGGTTCGTACTTTTCCCTTTTTGTTATTCGATTTTGTAACACGTTCTTTAGCCTGAAGACGAGGCAGCGTCCGATGCTGTCATCACGCGTTTGTTCGCGGAGATCCTTACGTCACCGCCGCCTGGCTCTCGCCCTCTCCCAAGCTCTAGCACTTCGCCAGAAGATGCGTTCAGCAAGGAGATGTTGACGAAGACAGAGACGAAATCCTCCAATACTGGACTTGGCAAGAACAGCATCAACACTGCTGTCGACTGGGTAGAACAAGTCCGCGCCGAGATAGAGATGGAGAAGCTATTGGACATGCTTCCGAACGTGCAGGATGTTGGTGCCATCCTGAATTCCAGCGTCAGTCCTGACGTTGACATGGATTTCTCGAGTGCCCTTTCTTGGGACGGGGTCAGCGTCTTTTGATGCTTATCCTCCTGGCGCTTTGAGATATCAATGCGCTCGGAAAGTCAAAATAACCACCGCGTATGTCTCCAGGACATTATGCTTCTCCTCTTCGTCGAATGCATGGACTATGCACCATATCATCGCTCTCACCAGTTGGATCTAACTATTTACTATCCTACCTTGTCTTATTGGTCTCTTCGTCTTCGTCTTTCTATTGGCGTCTGGTACTCGACTTGTCGTGGACGTGCACAATTTCTGGCTCATCCGCCTTCATATCCTACCCTTACCTTCGTCGGGTAACGTATACTCTTGATGCTGTTCTCCCAGCCACCATCCTTCATTCGTTTCTCCCCGTCAGGGTCTGATGAAATGATTGATGTGGTGTTTGCGCTGGTGAGCGCTTGAGATGTACGTTTACTTGACTCCACTTCTTCGCCGCATTACTTGGATGTGTTGGCTGGTTGGTCTGTAGTTGGTGCAAATATACGATATGCGTCCCTGATGTCAATCTTGGAGTGACTTTCAGGCACACGGCAAGTATGATTGGCCATGCAGTGGTTGCGATGTAGGTGGAAACGCAACATCCTGCAGTCCCAGTTCAATTGTTGGATAGTCAATGCCGTGAATGCTCGAGCATGACAGGATCAGGCTCAGTAGAGCTACAGCCTCACTAGTAGGACGTATACGCCAGAAAATATGGCCAAATGCACCGTCAAAGTAGCGTGTTTTCGTGATGGTTGCCACCCCGCTAACACCGTATGGAGGAGACGAAACAATAGCGAGGGCAGCGTAGTGCCCTCCCGCTCTGATCCGATGGCAGGCCCAATGGAGATGTTCTTGTATTATAGGCGACTGATGGTCGATTCCTCCTCCACGGCTTCCGGTGATCTCGGGCACGTGTGATTTCAAGAGTAACACGGTATGCTAGTCATTCGACTGCCTCATCTCCTCATCCTCGTCCTCGTCCTCTGGTTTGAGACCCGCTTTTTCAAGTGCTTCCTTGGAGGTGTAGTCGACCTTGATACCCCGCGTGCGCCGACCGCCAATGATCGCAGAGGGGTCAATTGCGGGGCTTTTATCGTCCTCGTCTTCATCCTCGTCCTGACACAGATGAGGGAGGACAACCGAGAGGTAAGGTTTCGCGTACCTCTCCCATCTCCTCGTCCGAGTCATCGTATTCTTCCTCTTCTTCCTCTTCCTCCTCTTCGTCAGTCGTTTCCTCACGCGCAGGCTGGGTATTCTTTCCCTTTCCCTTGTCTTTCCCAGGCGAGCTTAAGCCTGTCTTTTTTTCTTTGAGACGCGATCTAGACCACGCATTGCAGTTGATGTCAGATATAGTGGATAGACGCGCACCCAGCTGCGGAGGACATGGTGTGAGTTGAACTGGGTGTTGTTTGGTGTTTGTGTGGACCAAATAACTACCCGGAGACCTCGTTCTGGAGAGCAGCAAGTAGGTGGATAATTAGCCGAACGGAAACCATCGGGCCAGTCAAACTGCCCGACGTGATCGAAATTCACATTGAATAAGTACGCTAGCCTTGTCGCGACATTGTCGAGTGCGGATATCTCCATCCGATGACCGTGCGAGTGACCGTGTGCCTGTTTGCTCGTCTTATTTTCACCACGTAACTGGCCTTTCCATCATCTCTTCATCCTCCCTCCACGACGGCGGTGGCGGCGACACCGACGACGACGCCGGCGCTGACAGTTAAGCCGCTCTCGCTGCCAACACTGCTTTCGGCCTATTCAAGGCGGCAGCTTACTATCACCGTTCCCGCCTGTGTCTCTCCCCAATGTCTGTCTCTCCCTCCGGTGACCCGGAAAAGCCTGCCAGTTCCTTCTTTATCCCGCCCCCAATACAGAGGCTCTCTCGCTCCTTCACTGGAGCCTCCCGCTCCCCCGCTGATCGTCCGCCTATCACACCCAGTTCAGCCCCACTCCCCGGACCTAACAGAGCGCCTAGCACCGTCGACTCACCCTACTCCCACCCCTCCTCTTCCCGCCCATCGAGTATATTTCCTCGTTTGCACCGACTCGAAATCGCGGATGACATGGCTAGCAACCAGAGGAATCCCCCCCTCCTCGAACTCAAACTATCCTCTTCTTCCTTTCTCGATGCCGTTGCTACCGACATCGAGTCCGACAAGCCGCTCTACTCCGTGGAGACCGTGGGCGTGCTGACCACAGTTTGGCGTGCTGACCCATGGGACGGGTCTGCCAAGATCGCCGACCTCCGTTGGCCCAAGGATCTGCCTCTCAAGGGCAAGGGCAGGGATAATCCTCAGGGTACCATGATTCAGATCGACGACCCCCGCTGGAGGGAAGCGACGAGTCTCCTCAAATGTAAGGGTCTGGGAAGGTGAGGCTCGTTAACCCTAGTATTCCTGTACAAATTCTGAGCCCTTTCCTTGTACTAGCTCTCGCAAGTTCCACGTTCCGTATTACCAGCATGCGCTCAAGTGGAAACGGGAGGGTAATACATATATGGTGTGTCTTGTATCCGTATGCCTGGCTCCATCCACTCATCTGTTTCAGTGTACAACACCGACCTGCAAGGGTGCAGTGGCGATCTTGGACTCCTTTAACAGTGCAGACACAGCACCCAGATTAAGGGTGTTCGAGACCTTGGGTAGCTTCCATCAATCCGTCCCTCGCCTTGATCATGCGGGTATACCTCTGCCCTTTCTTGACCACCTCTTCGTAACCGCCTTATTACTTGTCACTGAACCCGACGATTGGATGACCCTTGCTCGTAATCCAACTTCACTCGACGGCCGCTCGGGCCCCGCGCCACTACGGACAGCTCTCAACAGCCACGCTTCCAATCGGCAGTGGAGGAAGATCATGTACGGCGAACCCATGTATCCCTCGCTTAAAATACCCGCGTTTGATAAGAGCGCTGTCAATGGCGGAGAAGATGCCGACGTTCTTGATACCTCGGATCCACCTCCATTATTGACGTCGACGCGCCAATGGCGGAAAATTGTGTACGGAGAGCCACTATACCCCTCCTTACGCCCACAGTCAGCTGATGGGATCGACGTTCCGCCAAGGCCCAGCACGGCAACCAGCTGTTCATCCGAATCCTACTCCCCTCCCACCCCCTCTTCTGCTCCATCTACTGGATTTTATGATTCCCTATCAATGTTTGACGATACCGAGCGGGCCACCTCTCGCACAGAAACTCGAGACGTGGCTTCTCCGACTGCATTATCCTCGGGCACGCTTTCGCCTATGCCCTCTTCGGAATGTATACCGCTTTCGCCCCTTGCCATATCACCAGCACCGGGTACCCGGCGAGAATTGCCATCTCCCCCGTCGTCCTATCAACCTCCGCCATCGATTCAGCCCTGGTTACATCGGTCGCGCTCATCACCAAAGCTCAGCCTCGGCACCCAATCTCCGACGCTATCTGCGGACGATCTAGAAGACACTAGCAATCAAAGCTTAGTTACACGCATAGCCACAGGACTCAACGTGCGACAGTTGCCAACGCCTCCACAACCAGAGGTACCCGTTCAGTCACCACAAACCCTGAGTGAGACGAGGCGGTGGTCGCAGACGCATCAACGGAGCCTGCCACCAACGCCAGGGCCAGTCTCGCGGTCGTCGTCGACGCAACCGCAACACTCGCACTCGCTGTCGCACGAGGTGACACCCCAGTCTCTGCCCGTGTCGACGATGCCTCGACCGTCGACCTCCCACCAGGGGTCGTCTGTGGGCGTACAAAATGATGGTGGGAGACGGCCCCGACATGAAAAAGATCCCGATGAGGTTATCCATTGGATGCGCAACATTACGCGTGCGCACCGTCGGCGCATATTTGATGGTGAGGATGACGAGCCAGGCTCGAGTCCATCGTACGAGGGCTCGTACGAAGTGCCCCCACCGGCATACAATGCTATTGATTTCTCTACGCCGCCACAGGCGCGTGCACCCATGCAAGGTGCTCAAAGCTAAGGGTTGTTGTTTCCTTACTTTTTCTTGGAACTGGATTCCTTGGTGTGTTGCTAGCGATGTATCCCCCTCCATATAATGTTTTTACTTTTTTATCTGATGTCGCATTTATGATGTTATAGCATACGATACCTAGTCTTATCTACCCAACGTCGGATTAAAAGTCTTTGGTGCGTCTGTAGAGAATAGACGCGCATGGCCGCGGCTCCGACAGCAGTGTGTGATCACTCTCGAACAACGTGGAAACCATCACCGCAGACTGAGATGAACCCGATCAAACCTACACCATCAACCGGACCGAAAATAATCGTCCTGATGGTACGTTCCCCACACCCACACCCACACCCGTTATCTTTATGTTCCCGTGCTCGCAGGGGGTATCCGGGACGGGCAAGTCCACGCTGGGCGCTGCCCTTGCCACTGCGACCCATCTCCCGTTTATCGACGGGGACGATTTACACCCGCCAGAGAACGTGGACAAGATGGAGCGTGGGGAGGCGCTGGGGGATGCGGAGCGCATGCCGTGGCTAGAGGCGGTTCGTGTGGCGGCAGAGGAGTGTGTGCGGGAACAGTCCGAGTTGGGTGTGGGCAAGCGAACGGAGTCGACTGGGCAAACGACACACGATTGGCGGCCGGGTGTGATCGTGGCGTGCTCGGCACTCAAGCAGGCGTACCGTGCGATCCTGCGGCGGGGCGGCCTCCCGACGTACTTTGTGTATCTGTACGGCGCGAGGGACGTACTGACGGCGCGCTTGGAGGCGCGGCAAGGGCATTTTTTCAAGGCGGGGATGCTGCAGGGTCAGCTGGACGCGTTGGAGAGCCCCGAGGGCGAGGCAGGGGTGGTCTCCGTGCCGGTGGGGCTGTCGACGGCGGCGCAGGCGCAGCGGGTCGTAGACACGTTTCAGCGCCCGTTCTCTAGTGCATAGCCACCCGACGCTTGACTACACACCACGATGAACCACGGCGGACACGGCGGCCACGACGCGCCCATGTGCGCGATGAACATGCTCTGGAACACCCAGATCGTCGATACGTGCATCGTATTCCCCTCGTGGCACATCCGCACCACCGCCGAGTTTGTGCTCTCCTTTCTTGCTATCGTCCTCCTTGGGGTCTTTTACGAGTACCTGCGCCTCTTCCAGCGCGACGTCGATGCGCGCATTCAGGGACGGCTGAGCAAGGGGAAGCGGGCAGCGAGCCCCGCGCCCGCGTCTGGGCGGAGCACCCCCGAGCGGGGCGAGGACACCGGTTTGCTCAACGGGCGGAGAGTACGACTCGGGTAAGCAAGGTCGTATACGTCTGCTCGCGGGTGCTGACCCCTCTTTAGACGGACGGCGATGCCAGTGCACTACCGTACGCTGCGTGCGGCCCTGTACGGCGCTTCGGCGCTCTTGGGGTGTTTCCTCATGCTGGTGTACATGACTTACAACGTGCGTCATCCCCTTTACCAGGCTTTGGGGAGCTCAAGTTTGTTCTAGGCCTACCTCATCTTTGCAGTCGTCATTGGCGCTGCTGTCGGGCATTACCTGTTCAGTGGGTTGGTGGAGCCCGACACCAAGGCGGGCTTCTGTCACTAGTATCTCTCAACCTTTCTTGGTCCATGTGCACATTCCCAAGTCCTTATCTTGTATCTTTTCGTTCTTTGTACGTTGTGTGAATAGTAACGTACAAGCATCAACTATGGCTTCATCTCTGTATCTTGGTCCTTTTTCGCCAGATCGTGCGTCTTGAGGAGCGCATCGATCTCGGATGGCTTGTAGATCTTGGCCTTTGGTTGCTTGGTAGCCTCGTCGTACGTCAACACTGCAAACTCCACTGCGGGCCAATGTCAACGGATCAGTGCGAAAATGGAACAAGACTGACGTTTCTCGCTCCCCAAGGTGGTGCTGTCCATAGTCCTGCTCATCACCCTCAGCGCGAGCCCGATCGCATCGTCGGCACTAATGTCGTCCTTGTACTCTTGTTTGAGGAGACTCTGCGCAGTGCCATTGTTTGCCCCGATACAGGTCGCCTTCCACCCAGAATAATTCCCCGACGGATCCGAATGGTACAGCTGGAAGCGATAATGCGGATCGTACCCCGCATAGAGAAGCGACACACCAAACGGTCGCAGCCCTGGACACCGGGTGAGGACGTGAGGCGGAGACAAGCGCGAGACGTACCACCGAATTGGGTGTACCCCTGCTTCATATCGCAGAGCCGCTGGGCGAGCAGCTCGACGGGAATGTCTTCATTGTACTGCAACAAATGGCGCTGCGCGACCGACCGTGCAAAGTTGACGAGCGAGTTGGCATCCGAGGTAATGCCCGCGACGCCCCCGATCACGTTGCTGCACAGATCGGGATCAGCAGGTCATGGGCGGGCACGAGACGTACGAGTTGAGCAAAAACATCTTTTCGCCGCTGCCACCGTAGCCACCGCCGCCTTCTTTGGCGCTCGAGAGGTCGAGGAGTTTGCCCGTGACACGTTTTTCGGCGGCGAGGACGACGCCGTCTTTGGCGAGGACACCGAGGACGGTGCCTGCGTGCGAGATGGCCTCCATGGCATATTCGACTGGAGAGGATCAGTGCTCTGTGGCTGGGTGAGGATGGGGATATACTTTGGTAGAGGCGGCCTGTGGGGCGGGGGTGAGCACGTCAGCGTTGGGTTGGACAGATCGACGCACCCTCTGGGGAGAATATGGTTGTTCGACCTGATGGATCGTGTAGGTCGTGTGTGATGCTACAGAGGGACGCTACGTACTGTCATATCTTCTGGCCTGACAGGATCAATGAGCGCGATGACCGACAGCTGAGAAGGAACATACCATGGTGTCGTCGAGGAGATGGTCAGTGACGCGTACCGATCCAAGCGTACGCGTAGCCACTCGGCAATTACCGACGCTTGTATCGCGCAGCCATGTCAGACGGACCTATTCTACGATTGACACCTCTCGGCGCTGGCCAGGAAGTGGGCAGATCTTGTGTTGTGCTACAGTACAGGGACAAGACCGTCGTTTGTGATGCAGGTATTCATCCCGGACACTGTGGAATGGCTGCTTTGCCCTTTGTAGATTACCTGGACTGGAGCACCGTCGACGCTGTACTGATTACCCAGTACGTCGAGGGTTGACGAATCGTGCCGGTGTCTTATCGTCTCTAGTTTTCATCTCGACCATGTAGGCGCTCTGGCCTACATCACGGAAAAGGTCGTTCAGCTGGCCACGTTTGGCACGACCTACTGACTCACTGGCCACCGACAGACGAATTTCAGACAAGGACGCGGCAAGGTCTACATGACGCAACCTACGAAAGCGGTTTACAAGCTCGTGATGCAGGACCTTTTGAACGCCGAGTTCGTCGTCAGTTTCGCCTTTTCTTGCCTCGTTCTGACAAAGAACGTCAAGTTTGTCGTCTTTGGGAAGCCTCTTTACGACTTCCGAGGTATCTCAGTCGTTGTCTTTTGTCGTTCCGATATCAGTGCATCAGCAAGTTTCGCCGTGTCCTGGCGTTTCGTTCACCGCTTACCATGCAGGACATGTCCTTGGTGCCTGTATGTACCTGATCGACTTCATGGGCCTAAAGGTCCTCTATACCGGCGACTACTCCCGTGAAGAGGGTCGGCATTTAGTAAAGGCGGAAGTTCCTCCCATCCGGCCCGACGTACTCATTGTCGAAACCACCCACGGTGTGCACACCTTTGAGGCGAGGGCAGAAAAAGAGCTCCGCTTTACGACCCTCGTACATGCTATTATCCGACGTGGTGGGCATGTGTTGTTGCCTGTGTTTGCACTAGGGACCGCGCAGGAACTGCTGCTCGTCCTGGAACAGTATTGGGAGGACCATCCCGAGCTGCAGACGGTTCCAGTCTATTATACGTCTAGCCTTGCACTCAAGTGTATGGCTGTGTACCAAACCCATATACATACGATGAATGCCGACATTCGATCGCGATTCGCAAAGGGGGACAATCCTTTTGTGTTCAAGTAGGTGCCCCGGATGCGGAGGGTGCAAAGATTGTCCTTATTGATCGTCGCAGACATGTTTCCAATGTTCCCATACAGCGAAACTGGATACAGAAGATTGCACAGGGCCCTCCCTGTGTCGTGCTCGCGAGTCCAGCGTTCATGGATTCTGGAAGCAGCCGAGAATTATTTGAACAGTGGGCACCCGACTCTCGGAATGGTCTTATCATGACCGGTTATTCTGTGCAAGGTACCTTGGCCAAGGTAAGTGGTAGCGCCGTAGGAGTGTGTATTTTACGTGTAGTGCAATATATACATTGTTGTCTCCTGGGGTGATTCAGCCATCTTACCCCAATATTTCCTAGAGCATCCTGAACGAACCCGACGAGATCTTGTCAAGTAAAGGGGTGCCGATCCCACGCAGGATCTCGGTCGACAGCGTGTCCTTCAGTGCGCACGTCGACTACTCGCAAAACTTGGGATTCATCGAACTCGTCGACGCGGAGCACGTAGCAAGTAAAACTCTCCTGGTTCGTGAGAGATGCTCATGTCTCTATCCAGGTCCTGGTCCACGGAGAGAAGGCCACCATGGATCGCTTCTCTGCGGCCCTGCACACTCGGTACAGAGCGCGCGGTATCGGACGCAAGATCTACACCCCCGGAAACCTTGACACGTTAGAACTCGCGATCCGACATGCGCGTACCGCTCAGGTGTGTTTTTCATCCGTTGTGTCGTCTAGGAAGGTCACGTTCGCGATAGGTTGTCGGGAGGCTCGCTGCCACGGCCCCAAGAGCAGGCGACAGCTTGTCCGGTTTGCTCATTGCCCGGGAGTGCGCCTACACGCTTCTGGACGCAGAGGACTTGTACGAGTCCACAGGTTTGTCTGTTGCGGTTATAAAGCAGAAACAAAGACTCGCGATGGGGGCTGGCTGGGAGTTGGTGCGACGGCACCTAGAGGGCATGTTTGGCCAGGTCGAGGACCGGGGCAGCGCGATACGGGTGTGTGGTTGCAGACTCCATGGGCGCGTATGCTGATAACGCCAAGGTGATGAACGCGGTGGACGTCACGCACACGGCCGAGCACGAGGTGACGCTCGAATGGGTGTCGGGCGAGGACAAGGACATAATCGCGGATGCGACGCTGGGCGTGTTGCTCGGTGTAGAATAGACAGTAGTGTTTGCGTGTGTTTGTATTCCATTGAACATGAACAACGGGTTGCAATCATTACTTTGACCCCATCCTTATCATGTCCTACGCCGACGCCAACTCTGACTCGCTCAGGCCAATTCTGCTCCGTTCAAGCACTCCTGGTCGGTCTCTTTCCATTCCAAACCACCCGTTATTGACCCTTCTTTTCTTGCAGCTCCGAACGAGAAAGGTACTCTTTTTTGTCTTTCAAACCTTACTCTCTCACTCTTTCTCAAGTCCTTCTCTACCTCGAGGGCCTACGAGATTCTCAAACAATCGATTCTCCCAGCTCATCCGGGTTCCCAAACATCCCTCTGCCATCCTCGAAGCTCAGCGCCCTCGGAAACGATCAGGATTTCGATGACATAAACTCAAACGTGCAGGATGGCCGCAAGACCGAAATATCCATCGCCGGTCGTTCGGGTGTCGTGAGTATCCTTTGTCTTGTTTCCTCGGCGCGGCGTCCAATGACGGTGTTCATAGCACGAACCTGGCCCCCATGATCCACCAGGCCCTCGTTACGAGTCCTTTGATTCCGGCCCTTCTTTTGGCAACCTTGGTCTCCTCCCGGATCATGCCTCTCACAATGGTGGTCCTCCTTGGGGGGAATCATGGGAGGTACGTCCTAGCCTTTGTTACCCTTGGTGGTTACACGTCATATGAACACGTTTTCGATCCAGTCCCAAGTCAATGGTACCGCATATACCGGTGCCAGAGTCCCTCTCCCCACCTCCGTGGCTTCTCCGGTAACTTCACCGTTGCAAATCAACGTGGAACCGCCGTCCTCCAGTAGTTCCAAATCTCAATCGCGCTCCCAGCTGAGCGCCGCGCAGTACAAGTCTCAGAAATCCGTGGTGTCTGTCGCCGAGAGCGAGTCTCGCGACACTGTCACCGCACGTGTACGTATTATAATATCCGGCTTCGGTTGTTTCCGGTTAACTTTGCTATCTCCAGCAAACAAAAGCATCGAGTAGAGCGCCAACTGTACGCAGCAGTGCTCCTGAAGAGACGCCCATGTCACCCTCCCGACGATCCCGTGCTGGCTCCAAGGCCCAGTCCCAGTCTCGCGTGGCTACCGATTATCCCCCTTTACCACCCAGCACACTGCTTAGCCCATCCGGGCAGACGAACCAACTTCCGATATCTCCCCGCTCACGTCACCGTGCGCCCAGCATATCTCCCTCCGATTCACCGAGCCAAGCACCTTTAAAGGCGATGCGCAAGGCTATCGAAGAGAGAGAGAGACTCGAGAAGATTCGTTCAGCTGCTAGCACACCTCAAGTGAATGACGACGGCGTTGCGTCGAAACGTGGCAGTCCATCGATTCTCTCTGGAAGTCCAATGTCGCCTTCGCATCAGAACAGGCCATTCTCACCTTACCGACACGCCCCCACCAACGAGGATCTTTTGTATGCAGCAGCCGCGGCTACACAGGCCCAGAAAGCGGCGTCTCAGGTTGGCTCTCAGGTCGGTTCTCAGGTGCATTCACAAGTGAACGGTGGAGGAAGCAAGCTCTCGCATGTTTCACACCATACACATGTCACTCAACAGTCCCGTCATTCACACTTGACGCAGCGCACCCACCAGTCTCGGCAATCTCATTCACAACGTTCTCAAGTGGTTGTTGACGAGGACGCCACCCCAACCCCTTCACGCCCCCCATCACCATCGTTTTCACTCAATCCGGTTGAAGAAGAGATGGTTGCGCGGACCCTTGCGGCGCGTGGTGCCGGTGATCGTACCTCTTATGCCCCGAGCACTTTGGAACCTGAAATTGTGAACTCTCATTTCCATGATATGGATTTGTGCATCCTGCTCCACCAAATGGATGACATGAGTACCCACGAGGTTGTCAAGAAAGCACTCCGGAAAGCTGTTCGTCAGCGTGTGAAGAAGCTGGGCATGAAGTCCGATACCGAGGTATCAAGGTTTTTACTCTTGGACGTCCCTGGTATTGATTATTCCGCAGTCGATCAATCAGTATCGTAAGTCGTTCCATGATCATGACCCGAGCGTACATCTGGACGGTGACTGGGAACCGTCGATCCCTGTAGGCATTCCCTCGCCTAGGCTTCCTGTTGGTGTTGAAACCGTCCTTTAGCGAGAGGCCCCTGAGTGGGCGAAAGAGTTGATAAACGGAATGATCAAGATGCATGAACGCCTCGACGTGTTGAGCCCTCAGTCATTCAATGCATCTATGCCACCACGCAGTCAACAGTCGTACGCGGAATCCAATGATTCACGCCAACAGTACTGCGGTGGGGACACCGAGTATACCGATGGTGGTGATCAATACGGACAAACGCCTCGTACGCAGACTGTGAACATCAACACGCAAGTGACGGGCACGATGGCAGAATCCATGTACCAGGCCAACGAGACTGAGATAGTCGGTAAGACATGAAGGTCGGCTTCATCGGACGCATACTCATGCTGGATGTATTCACAGATGAGGAGTATACCACTGGCGAGAATAGTACTCAGCGATTCGGAGCACAGACGATGACGGAGACTCGAGAATTTTTGAGTGCAGACCGCGACGATTCCCCCGGACAACAATTCCTGGAGGAAGAGCTGTACAAGCTGAGGATCAAACCTGGAGGAAGTCAGTCGGCAGTTACGCACAAGACTTGGGAGGTTGCTCGAGACGATCAAGGCGAGTACGAGGAAGGCCACGGTGCGTTTACCGAGTCTGGTCTCCCCGAGATTCCGGACGGTGGTAACTATACCGAACGTCGAGGCCCATCTCCTCCTTTACCTCCCCTTCCACAAGAAGGAAACAGGCGGGACCTGGTTCCATCACAAAATTCGCAACTATGGAATTCGGGGCAGGAATCCAACGACATGACGCCGCCACCGTGGCAACGTATCCATCAACGGTTACTCAATTGGGCCATCATCTGGCCAATGAGCGAGATTGATGCGGCTCTCGCAAGCACGACGCGAGGACAACAAGTCGATGAGGTCGCCCTCAGCATTTGGTCGACGCAGACCTACAAGCGCTATGTGAGAAGCCGGATGACGGACGTTCCTGGAGGAAAAGTGGATAGACTGTTTGTGCCTCCCAATATGGCGGACGCCATCAGCACTGCTGTGTTTAACGGGCGACACGGAGATGCCTCTGGAATGCTGAGGGAGCTGTGGGCTCCGTTTGGGTTTGATGGGGCTCCGCGACTGATCGTCGTGCTAGCCAAACATCGTACGGACGCGAACCATTGGGTTGTGCATAGGTAGGCAGTCCAACTTGCTTTTTTGGGCTTCTAAATCGACCTTTTGACCCTAGATTTTCTTTGCCCGACGGGGCATTGACCACTTACGATTCATATCCTGAGCGGACACTTCCCGACGGCCGGGTGAGTACATCTTTGACGTAGCTCTACATCCACTGACCTTTGTCTAGCCCCTCGGGTGGTGGTTCGCAATCCGAGTTGCATGGCCGGGCGCGATCTATGCAAACCCCGACCACCTCATGCAAAAGATGGTCCGCCTCCACCGGCCAATGCAACTCAACATTGACAACTCGGTCGCCGCGGCCGGCATCTGGCGCAACGTGCTGATGGGTTCGCGGGCCGAACGCAGCTTGGACCTCGAACGCCTCCGCGATCTCATCAACACGGAAGTGAAAAACCTACGACAACGCAAGGTACAAGGAAAACTGACTATAAGCTCACCCAAGCCACACTATGAGGATATGTAAGATGGACGATTAGACGCCTTTTTTCTTTCTTTCTGCTTTGCCACCCTGTTTTTTTTTTTTTGCTTTTGGTGGATCTGTTGTATGTACGAGCCATGTGATCTCCTTCGTTCTTTCTTGCTTTCACCCTCTGCTTTTTTACTGTGTTATAGGTGGTATTTTACTGTGTTCTGGATGATAAGCGAGACGTTGATTTTACCTACGTGTATGCATACAATAAGAGACTTTGTTGGACTAGGACGACGAGTCTTGGGAGTTCTCAACCTCAGTCCGTATAGCCACTCTTTGGTGGAGCGGGGTGTGAGCCGGATGTCAGTCATCACGTCGCTACTTCCCCAAACTTTGCATGCTTTCTGCCAACGAGACGACGACATCCGTCTGGGGAACGGACAACGTCGTCGGCGGGCTCGGGTTCTCTAAGACCTAGAAACGGGATGAATCGTGTCAACGTCAGGATCGGGTATCCTCGTGCGCACGTTGTACAGCAGGTCAGCATCGCGATTCAGAGCGTCCCGGACGCGTTCTGAACGATCTTTGGACCATTTTTGGTGCCTTTTCTTCGCAGCCTGCTTCATGGCGGCGGCATGCCTGTGAGTTCGCCTGCTCGACCGAGCCTTTCCCATTGGACGAGATCAAGTGATAGTCTGCTTACGTCAGACAGATACTCTTGGTAGACCCGTCTTCTTTTCAACTGCGACACAACAGGATGGCAGACACGCCGATGCTGAGCGTGACGTTGCTCGGGGCTGGTCAGGAGGTCGGCCGGTCGTGTTGTGTGCTGCACTACAGAGGAAAAACCATCGTGTGCGATACCGGCATACACCCTGCGTATAGCGGGATGGCGTCCCTCCCGTTCGTGGACGAGCTGGATTGGAGCACTGTGGACGCTATTTTGATCACGCAGTACGTGTGTGTCGTTGTGTGGGAGGCACGCTCATGTATGCTATGCAGCTTCCATCTGGACCATGCCGCTGCGCTGACCTACATCATGGAAAAGGTCGGGTCGGATGCGAGTCGAGTCGTGCGCCGGTTGACCTCTTTCCAGACGAACTTCAAGGACGGGAAAGGCAAAGTGTACATGACGCATCCCACAAAGGCCGTACACAAGTTCATGATGCAAGACTTTGTTCGCATGAGGCACGTTGATCATGTGTTTGTGGACGTTGCGCTCAAATGTAGAACGTCCCAGCTCGTCTTCATCCGACGCCTTGTTCACGCCATTGGAGCTATCCATGTCGCTCTCTTCCATTATCCCGGTTTCAGCCCATCAATTGATCACGCCGTGTCCAGGTGTCTCGTTTACTCCGTATCACGCGGGACACGTGTTAGGAGCTTGTATGTACTTGATTGACATTGCAGGGCTTAAAATCCTTTATACCGGCGACTATTCCCGCGAAGAGGATCGCCACCTGGTCAAAGCCGAGGTTCCTCCAACTCGACCAGACGTCCTCATCGTTGAGAGTACGTATGGCGTGCAAAGTTTGGAAGGCAGAGAAGAAAAGGAATTGCGGTTTACCAGTTTGGTGCATTCCATCATCCGGCGTGGGGGTCATGTGTTGCTCCCTGCGTTCGCGTTGGGTAGAGCGCAGGAACTGCTTCTCATTCTGGACGAATACTGGAAAAAGCATCCCGACCTGCACAACGTTCCGATATACTATGCGTCTAGTCTTGCAAGACGATGTATGGCGGTCTACCAAACCTATATACACACCATGAACGCCAACATTCGGTCGAGATTTGCAAAACGAGACAACCCGTTTGTTTTCAAGCGAGTATCGTAGTACTCGAGATTGCGTGCGACATGTTGATGCCTTTTGTAGACACATTTCTAATCTACCTCAACCACGGGGGTGGGAACGGAAAATCGCCGATGGCCCTCCGTGTGTCGTGCTCGCTAGCCCGGGCTTCTTGCAAAATGGACCGAGTCGCGAACTGCTCGAACTGTGGGCTCCAGATCCGAGGAACGGTCTGATTATTACCGGATATTCCATCGAGGGCACACTCGCTCGGGTGAGTGGTAGTTGGAATGGAACCCATCTTCACTGTCTTGCTCGCTCATCCGTGTACTGTATTGCTTCAATGTCATGTGTTGCTTTCCACCTGGAGGTCTGAAGAACTTTAGCTTATCAGCACTGTCTAGGATATTATGACGGAACCTGAAGAGATCACATCCGTCAAGGGACACTCGATACCTCGTAAAATTTCGGTGGATTACATCTCCTTCAGCGCCCATGTTGACTACTCACAAAATTCCGACTTTATTGAGCAAGTCAAAGCCCAACATGTCGTGAGTGTGGTCATTTGAACCACGATATAGTGATCGATTGGATACCCGTTAGGTACTTGTTCATGGCGAGCAGACTGCGATGGGGCGTCTGCGCGCCGCCATGACTGCCCGGTACAAGGATCGCGACGAAGACGTCAAAATCCACACTCCTCGAAACCTGGAAACGCTTGAGCTCTCGTTCCGTGGCGAGCGCGTTGCGAAAGTGAGTGATGATACTGACCTTTCCTGCCTCGCGCGTATAGTGATCGAATTAGGCTATCGGTACGCTGGCAGCAAAAGCGCCACAGGAAGGCGACATCGTCTCTGGGTTGCTTGTATCCAAAGATTATTCGTATACATTGCTCGATCCCCGCGACCTTCGAGACTTTGCGGGACTTTCAACGACGATCGTGACGCAGAGGCAAAAGATCGTGCTGGGCGTCGGCTGGGATCTAGTACGGTGGCACCTAGAGGGAATGTATGGAAGAGTGGAAGAAGGCCTGGACAAGAGTGGGGTCCCGACGATGAGGGTGCGTCCGTTCCACCATGCGGCACCATTTCTGACCCCAGGTCTAGGTCATGGGTGTCGTCGACGTGAAACAGACGGATGACCACGAATTGACGCTGGAATGGGATTCGGGTGCGAGCAACGATATGATCGCCGATGCTACGTTGGCTTTGATCACGGGCATTGACAAGAGTCCCGCATCCGTGAAGCGTATGTCCAAAGTATAACAGCTACTTTTGTCCCTAACCAGTTCCACCAGTCACGTCGCAACCGTGCTCTCACTCGCACCCTCATGCCGACTATGACTCTGACTCGGCATATACCCGAATACAGCGTCTCGCCTGGTTTTTCGAAGCACATTTCGGGGAGGTGGAACTGCACATGCCGGAGGAAACCGAGCTAGACGAGCAAGAGCACGAGCAGGACGAAGCTACGGACCACGACCCCGCATTGATCGTTCGCGTCGATGACGCCGACGCGCACATCAACCTCATCTCCTTGGTATGTCTCTCTCGATGTTACGTTGTCAAGGCTAACGGCGACTAGGTCGTGACCAGTTCGAGCGACGCTCTGAAAAACCGCGTCGAGGCCGTACTCGATACGGCGGTGACGACCATTAGTTCGCTTACCGAATCCTTCCAGTCGGGCACGTTCGTATTGCAGGAAGACGCTGTTGCCGGCAAGGAGACGGATCCGCCGTACGAGTTGTCGGATAACCCGGAGGACGCGGGCATGGTCCAGACGTCAGAGGCGCCGCCTGGAGAAGCACCAGGGGTGGAGGCGATGGAGGTGGTGGAAGCCCAGGCGTGATTTCGCTGGCTGTCACATCTTATTCGACCTGTAGCAAGAAAAAATACGTGAATGGGGCAACCGGTCAGGCCTTCAATGAACTCGAGATTGCGCGTCACGCAGTACAAAGCCAGACAGTCGACTGAACAGGCTATTGGTGAGGCGACATCCTCGGCTGGCACATAACACATACCCGGTCCATGTGGCCCAGTGGCTGATAGAGCCACATATAGAGGTCGTCTATAAGGGCTCGAGTGCACTCACGCAGCCTTTTCACCGTACACAGGACCTTTCTAAGCCTCTATAGGCCATGTGTGACATACTAGAGCATGATAGTAACAACACAAATGATTATATTGGCTACATACTATGACAGAGAGATGTTGTCCTATGAGACTGGCATGGGCTGCAGGAATGCCAGTTTGTGTAAGTCCAGCTTGCTCACAAAGTCACAGAAGAGACAGCAGTGTGGAAGATCCTGCTTTAATGCAGTATTGCTCATGCCATCAATAGGTTGATTGGGTGACTTCCACATGGAGAGGGTAGGACAGTTGCAGTAGTATTTCTTTGACATCATCACTACTTGTGGTTGATAAGTTGGCAATCTTGCTACACCAGCAGGCTGGGTCCATTTCTCTGACATCATGTGTTTTGGGGCAAAACATTGTTCATGTGCTACAGAGACAGAGCAACAGAGTTGAATCAAATGTATCACAGCCAATTTCCCACCTACACATGCTTGCTCACCCATCAGCCACTTATCACTTTTGGCTGGGCATGTAGGCCCTAGTCACTTTAAAATTTATACCACAAAAGTGTACCACAAAGAAAAAATGCAGTGACACATTCTGATGCTTGTGTTGCACACCTGTCATTGTGGTGTTATTGCACTCCCATCCTTGAGGGCAGTCACAGTGGTGTGTACCTGCCAGGTGGTGTGCATGTAAACATAATATTTTGAAAGAACTGCGGTGGCTACCGTGTTGACACACGGTGACCTCCCCAGCCTGACGTACAGGATTCTGCCATTATTCGGTTGCTACAATGTGCTCATCATTAGTCCGCGTTAGAGCCTCCAAAAGAATCCATCCACAAATAGGTCTCAAAGATGTTGAACCGCCCCCTCATGCTCAAGACTGCCCTTATTGTTGCCCTGTCTGTCGTTGGTGCCCATGCAGGTTTTTCTAAACATCATCCATGTCCAGGGACGCTGAGCAATGCAAGCGTGCGTAAACTCTTCCGTCTCGTAATACCGAAAGGTGATTCCAAGACAAACCCTAGTTGATCGCGAATGAGCTGCAGTCCAAATTCTGGAATGCGAGCTCTGGAATGTACAACAACGGCGAGCTTTGGACCGACGCCGTACGTACCGACGTGTCGTTCATTCTGTCACAATGCCTAGGCTTGTTACCTCCCAACAGAACACCCTGGAAGACCTGCACAACCTCATGCTCGCGACGGGCAGTAACGCGTACGAAAACGTCGCTGACAACTCACACATTGGACGGGCTGCTTTGAATCCACGGACAAACTGGACCTCGTTCTTTGGCGGAAGTTATGATGATGCGCAGGTATTCGCCACTTGCCTGAGATTGCATGGAAAATGACGTCCACAGTGGGTCATACTTGCGTTGTGGAAGATTAGCGACTACAAGGCTTCTCGGGGTATGGACTGCGCTGCGTATATGGTGTGACGGGTTTGTTTCGCGTCCCGTTTTTTCCTCACTCTTTTGAATTTAGTCCAGTTCGCTTGCGATATACGACATGGTTGCGGCAGAATGGGACGATACCTGTCGAGGCGGTGGTCAGTTCACATGTGTTCAACGTCCCTGTCGACCGACTCTTGTCAGTTTGGTGGTCTAGCGCGCACACCTACAAGAATGCGATCACCAACGAGCTCTTTCTGTTGACATCGGCTGAAGCTTACCTGAGAACCGGCAATAGCACATACCTTGAAAATGCTGTCAAAGTAAGCTGACCATTCCCCATTGCATTCGAACGCTATTCACCGACGTGAGCAGGAATACGAATGGTGTACGTCTTTCAACCAAGCGAGGCGACAGCCAACCATACTCGTTTACAGTGTCCGCGTCCGGCATGCAAGGTCCAGACGGCCTGTTCAACGACGGATTGGACCTCAGCACATGCAAGAACAATGGACAGGTGGGACATGCCACTCGTCGAGCCTCCCCACTCACATCGCATCACAGACCGCATGGACCTACAACCAAGTCAGCCCCCCAAAAGTCCGTCCTCGTCGAGCTCACCTTGCTTTCGAACAGGCTGTGATCGCGTCCGGGCTGGGTGCGCTCTCCGTCGCACGCGGATCGAACGCGACACTGCTCCAACAAGCCCAAGTCAGCTTGAACGCCACGATGCACAGCGCGCTCACCAAGGACGGCGTGCTCAAAGAATCCTGCGACGACGCCCGGTCCGGCGGTTCCCGCTGCGACCACGACCAGGTGCGCTCCCTCCGTGCACCCCGACGTTGTCGTGACCCCTCTGCCTAGCAACTGTTCAAGGTGAGAGAGGCGCGTCTTGTCGCACGGCGATCAACGTTGGCGGGGTTCACAGGGTTTATGGATGAAACACGTCGAGTACTTTTTAGATCGGGCTGGCGACGCGTCCATCACCGCTAGGTATAGTGCTTTCTTGGGAGCTCAGTACGCGGCAGTGCACCGCAACGCGATGAACGCGACGCATGACGTGGGCTCGGTATGGTATGCCCCGAACCGCGGTGGATCGGAATGGGGACCGGAGCCGTCTGCAAGCGGTCTCGAGGCCGTTGTGTCGGCCGCCAAGGTAAGACTTGCTACAATCGATGGGTCCAGCTCGGTCACAATTTATCCCAGTATGGACCTTGTCTAGTGTTGCTTTCTCCGAATGACTATTGATCCATTTATTTGAGCAACGCAGCCCACGCAGAGGAAACTATACAGAAAAGTAACGAAAGTAGGGTTGAGATATCATACATAAATATTCCACAGTATACGTCTCCAAGGAGAAAAAAAACGGGAATTATGTTCTCTATTAAAGATGAAAATTGAGTAGCATATGTTACTGCCACTGACCGCCGTCTGCTATTTCTCGGCGATGGAAACGTGAACCGCTGGCAACAGGCGACAACTCGTCTGCTTCGGAAATCGTGTCTTCCTCGGCACCACGTTCCTTCCGTCGTAGCGTCCTCGAACGGGCAAGATCGTCTTCTGCCGTGTTACTCCCAAGTGCCCTCTCCAGCACCTTTTCGCCTCTCTTCTTTAGCCGGAGATTCATCCCAGATTGGAGCGAGTCAATGTAAGATTCGTATTTGACAATTTCAGTCAACAGGTATTGCGACCTCTTCTCCCAGTTGCTCTGCGCTCTGATCCCGTTGGCTGAACGAGGTTCATACTAGACCAGTTTCGTCAGCCGCACACAAGGCCAGGACCAGCATTCACTCACCAAGGCGACCATGGGCTCGCGCAACTCGTTGTGATGCTTCAGATCCTTCTTCAACATCCCCACATACTTTTGCAGCGCCTCCAGCTGCGACTCCTCGTCGTGTATACTTGATATCATCGGCGCTATCGGTGGCTTCCATTCACTGATCGTCGTCCGGTCTTTCCACGGCGACTGTGGCGCCCGCACCGTCGATACACCATCCCGCCACCCAAATTTGCTCCGGTTGCTCCGACCGCTACGTACACTCAGGGTATCTGAGCGGTCGGGCTCCCGGGACAAGTCATTCTCTGAGATCGAACGCGGGTGCGTATCCGAAACGCGGTTCCATCCGTATTCCATGTTGGAGACACCGCCCGCGAGCGGCTCTTTGCTTGTCCGGGCGGCCCAGTAGTTGCACGTCGACACCCACTCGTTGACCAGCTCTTCTGTCCCTGCCTGGAAGAAGTAGACACCGCCGTTGGCGAGAGTCAATACCATACAATGAGGTCGCTGTCTGTTGTAACCCGGCGGTGGGAGCGCGTGCGCCAAGGAATGCGCGAGGTGGACAGTCCCAACCTGCGTCGCGTTTTCCTATGCATGCCTGTCAGTCGGTCACCACATCGAGTAAAACCCGACGTACGAGCCAGTTGCCACCACCAACGATACTACCACCACCACCTCCATGTTCTCCAAATGTAAACATGTTCAGCTCACCGCGTTGAATGACCACAAAGACATCGAGCCAATTCTTGGACCTGGCGCGCTTCCCAGCGGTTTCCCAGTACTGCTTGCGACACAGCATACCTTCTTTTGCCCAGGGTGCGCCGAGCAGTGCGAGTTCTTCGTCCGTGATGCTGATCGTGGTCGAACACGACTCGTGACTTTGGAAGCTCCGTTCTTCGTCTTCCTGTGTTTCGCGGATGATCGTGTGGGACAGGTTAGACGCGAAACCAAGGGCAGGCGTGAGGAAGGCAGCCATGGAACTGTGCATGCCCTGGGATAGAGGTCAGAAAAGTATATCGGAGAGACAGCCCGGCTTACTTCGTGCGTCGAGGTCGCGAAGCTGGGCGATGGACTGGCGCGTCCGTCGATACTGCTGCCACTGCTATACGGGCTGTATGGTGCACCAAGGATAGACTGTATTCCTCTAATACTCCCCCGTTTCAATGTTGCCAACCGATCAGGAGGCCCTCGCAAGCTTCGACTGCGTGCCATGGGATGATGGGCTATGCCAAGCCTGATGAGCACAACTAAAGAACAAGTCAAGGAGAACACACCGATTGGTTGCAGAATCTGTTGGCTCTTGATAGCCACATACATGTCCTACCGCCAAATCAGTCAAACGCGTCTTGGTAAATCCAACAACATACCTTGAGCAACCCTTCCATCTCCGTCTCCCAATTTCGGTCATAAATCACTTGCGAGGGCGCAGCACTGGGCGGCTTCGACTCCACAGGCGAGTGATGGAACGACGTGGTGCTACTGTTCAACGATGGTTGCAGCGCAGACAATCCCGCGGAAGACAGCGCCCCAGAGGATACAAACGTGTCCCTGGAGATACTGTTCCAACTCGCAATACTACCACTCCGCTTGGACCGCGTCACCGACTGGGTCTCGGTCCCTTCCGAATTCGTGCCCGGTCCACTGCTGGTATCATCGAGGTCTAAATCCGTTGAAGAAGCGTATCGTTTGGGATGAAGCTGCATCTGAATGGCGGCCATGGTATTCCGCACAAATTGGTTTCGAGACATGCGGCTCGTGATGTCGGCTACATGAAGGTCCGTATTGAGCAACAAGAGGGAATAAGTGACCGCGTGAACGACGCCTACACAAGACATGAGCCACGAAAGACAGAACAAGAGACCACACGCACTCGCGTTCACATACGGGCGAACCGGGTTGCAGTGCCAGAAGCGTCTACTAAACTCTTCAAGAATACGATCCACCTGTTGTGTCTCAGCCTTGAGATAAAGTTTGGAACATAACCGTCTACGTGTTTCACATCAGCCTCGGCAATCCATCCTGACAGACATCACTCACCTAAACGCATTATCCAACCTCAGCCCCGCAAAGTCGAAATAATCCATATAATACCGAAGAGTAAATTTATTGACCGAGCCACTGTTCAAAAACATGTGAGCGCATCTCCATTGCATGAGCCACACACGTACTGGCCACCCAACCACTCGGCAATCTTGTCCTTGGCCAAAAACGTTTCGTCTTCTTGGTAACATCGCACAGCCAGTTCCTTGCCGTGCTCCTCTGGATCTTGTACTTCCTCCTTGTCCTTGTGCGAAAACGATGGATTGGACGCAAATCGAGGGAGAGCCAGATCATTGACAGTAAGCTCGTTTGAACCGACCGTCAAGAGGGTTGCTATACCACACAGGTCAGCATCTACGATCAAAAAGACGGGCAAGACGTACATGCATGTGTGTCGTCGTTGGTCGGGATGAGTGACGGCTCTGACGTCGACGCGGTAGAATGGTGTACGCGCAACCTCGACGTATCACGGTACGCGGACTGCATCTGGCTCCCATACCCCTTGTACCGCAACGGACTGGGCCCATGCTTGATCACGCGTGGCACACCCACCCCGATCCCTTGCTGGTGGTGCGGCCCAGACCCCGAACGCGAACGGACGGGTGTCCGGAGGGACGACTTGCGGGGAAGCACGATTGGCTCGGCAAGCGAATCCTTGAACGGGGAGCGATCCGTCGACAAGGCAACGATAGGAGTGGCAGAGGCAAGCGCCGATATGGAGGACTTGTCCGCCTGAGAGGATGCGGGTGCCTGGGATAATGGCGATGACGCAGCTCTGCGGCCTGCCATCGATGGGTCCCGAAGATCGAGGAGCGACGATCCTGATCCAGGGTCCAGCGTGGATAACACGCCTTTGAAATCGTTGAGTATCCCGTGCAGCGAGGATGACGACTCCCAGGGTTGGCCGGGCTCTTTGGGTGGTAGAGTAGGTGTAGAGGACTCGACGCTTAATTTGAGTATGTCCAAGTCGCTAACGCTCATACTCCGGCGCTTTGTGTGACCCACGAATTTCCCATCTCCCGTCAAAGGCCGTTCGGAACGCTCGTCGGGAGAGGGCGTGCCTCCCTTTATCCGAGATATCGGATCAACAACGACAAGTGAGCTCACGTCGGAATCGTTGCTAGCACGGTCCATCGGCCCGGCATGTATGGGCGGCAAAGGCTTTTCACTTTGCGGAGGTGGCTGTGGGCTGGTAAATACGTCTGTAATGGGCGAGAGTGCATCCCCAGGCAACGGCGGCACAGGAGGAATAAAACTGCTGAACAGCGAGGGTCGTGTCGAGGGCGACGACAGCGAAGCGTCGGTGCGCTGTGTCAGGCGATCAATACACAACCGTCTACGACAGCCCAACGACGTACAGAGCGGTCGCGTGTGGTCGACTGTCCGAGCATTTTACCCAAAAACGCGCTCGTCTTGGCCTTGACAGAGTTTTTCGTGGACTGGGGGAGAAAAATGTTGAGCAAAGATGGGACCGGCCACAAAGCACAAAAGACAAGCCTTGTCGGAGTCGACCCTGGAGGTCGTTCTAGACCGGGGACTAGCCATGACCCAGTCCGATCCGCTTGGGCTGACGGGATCCTTGGAAGGCTTCACTTGCTTGCACGCAGGGGTGATCGACAACTTGGGTGGTACAGACGGCTGTGTGTTGGTCGCTGAACGGGGACGGGCAGTCGGCAAGGGCGGAGGGAGGTCTGGTCGCTTTTCCTTTTCTTTTTGGGCAGCGGCGAGTGCGGGGGGCACGACCCCGCCTTTCTCCTTTGCTTTGCGCACGAGGGTAGCGAGGTCAGGGCTGCTGGATGTGCCGGGAGAGCGATAGATGGAACGTCGTTTAGTCTGCATGTCTGGGTCTTCAGCGTCATAGAAGACTTCGTTAGAGGAGGAGGAGGAGTGGGGAGCAGGGTTGAGAGAAGGCGTAGGGGGGACGATGATGGGTGTTGGTGGTTGTTGGCGGATGGTTCTTTGATCTTCGCGCCTTGGGGCGTCGGTGCCGAGGACGCTTACGTCGAGACTTTCTCTGATGAGGACGGTCCCGCCGTTGCGCAGGGCCTGCTCAAAGTCGTGTTCTGCCCGCGAGAGCCGTCGGTTGAGCTGCGTTGCGTCTTTTGCCGTGTATGAAGGCACCGGACGCGGTGAAGACGTCGCATTCCTGAAAAACGATGCCAGGTTGAGTGTCGTCGTCGTCGTCGTCGACGACCAAGCAGACGTGTTTGTCCAACCCTGCGCCACGCAAAGTAATCCTACATCCTCCTACTCTACGACTGGAATAAAATTATGGGCAACATACAGCATGGCACGAATAATCTATCGTCAATATCTACATAGCAAGAACATCCACCCGAATCCCCAAAGCTAACCACGTACACAAGCTGCCACACAAAATGTTCCACGTTATGTCACGGTGCGGGTTCGTTTCCTTTACGTGTTATAGGCGATGTGGGTAGTCCAGTCGACGTCCGCCGCTGCCTCTTCACGGCCGCCGTGCCTGCTGTCTGCGACGTTCCGTTCACTCCCCGGTTCGCAGGCGCCCCACGCATCCCAGAGATCCCGTTAGGGAGCGTGTTTATGGTAGCGGAACGAGGCCTGCTGGATGCCGCGATCTTAGGCAGCCCTGAGCCACCGCCCTTGCGAGAATTGCTCCCATTTGGTGCACCAGATGCCCGGTTTCTGCAAAGGTGGATGAATACGAAATGCGATCGATCGGGGTAAACTCACCTCTTCTTGATAACATCGGTCTTGAGTGACAGTGGCCGTACAACGCCATGCAGTTTCTGCACGACAGATAAGCATTCATTCGTAGAACAACAGCGCCACTCACGTAGAAAAGACCGCAAGCATTGCCTGTTCGGACACTCGTCAATCACACTTGAATCAAAGACGGACATGGCCACGTACAAAGGGGCTGGCCCTCCGGATCACGTCTCCAAAGCGGCGTGGTCAACGTCTTGCAGTTCGTACATGACGTTGGGGGTTGATCGCTGTCATCACTGCTGCCCTTGGCGGTAGCGCTGCTACTACCCTCGGTTGTTAGCTCGGGTGTGCTCGCCTCCGATCTAGACACGGTGACCGTGGTATTAGCAGTGGACTTTCTTCGTTGTATCCCTGGGGTAACACGATTATTCGTCGATATTCTGCGGCTCAGTATGCGGGGGTTGTGGGCGCTGTTTCCAGCTTCGCCGGATGGGGGGGATGATGCGGTTGACGTGACATAGGGCTCAGGTGAGGCAGTCGACGAGGGGAGTCCGTTTCCCCAGTCGCTTGTCGGGCTTGCGTGATAGCTTTGCAAAACCAATTCTCCGTGTTCCACGGGCAGGATCTGGGTTGGATCAACATGGGTGTATTGCCCTTGACCCAGATTTAGGCCAGCGTCCAGGGGTGGGTACTGAAGCCCAAAGAATTGGCGATAGTTGACGCCGTCTTCAGTAGTAAAGCTACTAGCACCCAAGTGTTGAACGTAGCCCTCTGCCATTGCTGCGTTAGCGGCGACGGCACCAGTGGGGATGACCTCGTCGACACTGGGGGAACCCACGGAGGGAGTATATGTAGTTCCACTCAGCGAGTGCGGCGCAGAATCATGGAAATGCAAATCGGGTGCCCTCGCATTCTCGGCAGAATGCACCATCTGTGGGAACTCATGATGCGATATGGCGCTTCCTGGCGAGGTGAAGTCAAACATGCCGCCCTCAAATGCCGGAAAGCTGAAGTTGAAAGTGGTGGATGGAAAAGAACCGCTGTCAACGTACTGATCCGCCTCTGGAGGCTTCGTCGAATGTGGGTTACCTTGAACAACGGAGGGATCGGCACGCAGTATACTCTCCGCGTGTGGTGCGTCTGCACGCCGCTTCTGGCCCGCGAGGCTGTCTGGGGACAATGGTTTACCATTGACCTGATGCCGACCACTTGGGCCGATGAAGATGCCTTCGCGCTCCACTGTGTGATCAAAGCTCGTTTTGCGAACGTGTCTAGGAAAAGCGCGGGGATTCGGTGCGTGGTCGTCAAGGGGGGATTTGAAGGGCCCGTGGAGACCGAAAGAGGGGAGGGATGAAGAAAGGAAAACAGGAGTGCTGAGTGCGGACATGGAGTGATCAAACTGATTAACGTCAACACTGTCATGATTAGGACTTCTAAACGTAGACGCCTCGTGGCCCGCCTTCCCTTCATGAATGGCAGATAGTGCGGAGCGCATAGGACCTAAAGAAGATGTCGCAGAAGGACGGGAGGAAGATAGGGTAGAAGCACCCGGTATCCGTATGCTGGGCGGTGATGCAACTTCCACCGGGTAGCGCATAGATCGTTCTGGAGACTTGTTCGGGCGTTCGTACATACTAGGGAACGAATACCGAGGGTCGAACTGAGTGTGCATGCCAAGCTGATCACACGTTGGCGGCGGCCGTGAGCGGGAGCGACTCGCGGGTCGCCAGTCCATGGAAATTCGTGATCTCGATCTGCTTACGGCACGCCAGTCCATAGGTTCGGCGCTGAAGCGGAATGAGCACCAAGGGGGACGCTGAAGGAGGTCACGTACTCGTCATCCTCTGTGCTGTCCTGGTTAGTGCCATCAAAGCCAACAACCTGCACCTTTCCTTTGCCCTTTGCGACGGGTCGCCCTCTCTCTTCGACGACGGGGTCGAGATGCACGAGAGAAGGACTCGGGAAGGTGCTTTCGGTCTTGACGTGCACGTCGACCTGAGAGGGAGAGGGTGCGTCCTCTTGCTCCTTCTTCTTTTTAAGGGCGAGAGCCATCATGCGCCAGGTGATGTTTTCCATTCTCTGGGCGTGCGGAAGGCTGGCTTTGGTGCGGGCAAACATCTTCCAAACCTGAGTTGCAAGGGGATCCTGCTTGGCCAGTTTCTCGGGATCTATATCATCCAACGACAGGGGGATGGACTGGATATCTGGAGAACCTGATAGCTTTGGGGACGCAAAAGGGGCCGATGTTGGGTCGTTGATGGGTGCGGCAAAGAGGTCGTCGGAAAAGAGGTCCGATAGAATGGCAGACTTTGAGTCGACGGTGGTGGAAGGAGAGGCATGGAGGGGGGATGGATCTGGGGGGACGATGCCGTTCTGCGGTATGGATAGATGCGACAGTGGAGGATATATGGGGGAGGCGGAATGGGGCGATGTCGGGTGGGGCGAGGTGGGGGACATCCAAAGGGAGGGAGGTATGCCAACATTTGAGCGCTCGATGTGGTGGTGGTAGGCAAGGGTAGGTATTGAGGGATCCGTAGGAGGATCGGGTCTGTGGGAACGGTGGGGATTTGATAGGGGATGATCGAGATTCTAGCAGTGAGATGGTACGAGTCATGTGATCAAATCAAGTACGCAGACGAGGACTCACAGACGACGCTATGCGGTGTGGTTTGTGATGATGGAGGTAGGGATCGTGGTCCTGGGAGGAGAGCTTTGGGGGCGGATGATGTTTGGCGTAAGGTGATGGGAGAGACCATGCGGCGTGATCGCTGTTGTAGTCTGGGATGGGATCGCGGGTGGGGAGCGTGCGGGCTGTATCCTGGGGCAGGGACGAGGATGGGAGAGGGAAGACGCCGTTGGCAGCGAGGTTTGCGAACACGGCTGGCGTTAAAGGAGCCGAGAATAGATTGTTCCAGTCATCGTTTGGGATGGAATGCATCGCAGTACGACTCTAAGTTGGGTGTCAGATTGGGTAGTAAGAGGAGAAAAAGACAAGCATACGGACGGGACGACGACGAAAGTCTCGCGGACGGGGTTAAAACGAAAGTGTTGATGTTGCTCAGAGGCAAGGGACAAATGCAAGGCACCCAGCGCCAGGGCCATTTATGGAATTGCGACCCCCCTCTCACAAATTCACATGTTCCACTAAAAGTGTTCGGGGTCCTTTTGTTTTATATCCTCATGGCGCAATGCTCACGTGATTTTATGACAGTCCTCCTCGGTACCCGATCACGCATCACCATCACCATCTGTTCTCGGGAGGGACGGAACTTGTCCTCGCGCAGAGGGTACACCACCTCACGGTAATTCTTCGGGTCCTTGAGGCAGCCATATTACCCTGGGAACAGCGTCTGAATGACGATCAGGTCCGACATGCCTCCGCAGTGGGAACACTCCACCGAGGTGTGGGTCTTGGACATTGTCAGGCACTTACGACACACTTTGGAGCGCGGCGTGAGATGGCCAGTCTACTCAGCTGCTCTCACCCGTCTATTCCTACCTTCTTCTTGCCTCTGTTCTTGCGCTTCTTCCCCCTCACTTCCGACTCCTCTTCCTCTTCTTCTACCACCTCGTCATCCACATGATCTCTCCCATCAGCGCCCTCTTTCGCCTGTGGCGTACTGTCCCCGTTTTGTCCTTTTGGCAATCCCCGAATCTCTTCTCGGGCGTTACTTTCTTTAGGTTCATCTGACCATCTCCATACTTCTTCCAGCTCCCCTCGTACAGCCGCTGTGCCAACCAGAGACAGCACACATGCCGGACTACACATTGCACACGTTCAGTCAGCAAAAAAGGGGGTGAAAGAAGGGTCATGGCCACTTACCTAAGGTATAGTAACGCCGGCTGGGCCTTTCCAAATGTGTGCATCACGGTCATCGCTACGACGAGACCCACAACGTATGCTGTTAATGTGACAAGGAAGTATATCTTGCTGAAAGACGTCCGCGTTTTCTCTCCACGCGCGTGGTCATAGCGCAGTGCCAGGGCAACAAACATGCCCGGTATGACGACATCTCCAAGTCCAAGCATGGTGAACCCTCTCTCTGCTGCGAACGTCACCGATTTAGGCCAAAGAAGTTTGATGGGCACATCAAGAGACGTTGCCACTTTGACCATCTACAGAAAATAATGAGTCAGGGCCCGAGCTGTCACATCTCCCACTTACCACATCCGTACCAAACACCCAAAAGACGTCATAAATGAACAGCCCCGACAGGAGGATACATCCAGTCTGGAACGAATCCAGTTTAAGGATCGACAACGCATTATGCGAAAAAGAGAGCGCCAGGACGTCCGTCCATAACACAGACTTGCGGGTTCCAGAAGAGAAGCTGTAAAGAATGGAAGGGAGCAATCCCACCGGGAATAACACCAGCGTTGGCGTCCTAAAAGACAAGGAGATCACCTCTAGCAAAAGTGCGTTAGCTCTCCCACAGGGTCGTATGCGCGCTCAACCTACCCAATGGACCCTTGAGTAACAGTAGCCGGTTCCTGTCAAATGTCCTCCATTTCTCCCTCCCGATCACAAATTTCGCCATTGACACTGCCGACTGCCCAACGGGCCCGCACGGGTCAGCAATACGAAATGGATGCCATGGATTGCAATCCGTCACCGTACCTTCCATACGCTCCCGACGCCGGCAATCGCAAAATACCAGCCGAGAAACCAATTGATCCATTCCTTGCCAACGTACGTGACCACGACGTATATCCCGAACAAGGTTACCGACCCGACCTGGAAATAGGTGAGGCCACCGGCGACCGCTCCCACAATTACTCACAATCGGGAACAGCCACGCGTCTCCGGAGGACATGCGGCCTGGAATGACCTCCTCCTCGTCTTCTGCATCCTGAAGCAGGCTTTTTTTTCCGGCGGTTTTGTCACGTGCAGTGGTCTAGAGTGGCTTGAACGGCTAGTGCTGTCAACGTGGTTGCAGAGACGTACCGGTAGCGAGTCAAAGGCACCACAATAGATGGAAATGCTTGCAAGACTGACCAGTCCGACGTACGACGAGATGAGATCCCAGTCCGTGCCCGGCATGGAGAAGGAGCGAACGAATGGAGTAAGCCGGACAGCGACAGGGTTCTACGAGACATTCGAGTCCGACTTGAAACCCAGCCGAGACCCACAACCTGGCTCGGGTGCCTCGCCCATAACTCAATTTTCCCCAATAGAAAAGGCATAGCTATCTATCTAACCAAGACCTTTGCTAGTTATCATTCAGTATCCTGCCGCAATACCATTTTTCCTTGAATCGCTCGCCGCTGGCAAACTCGTCACACGAACCCCGCAGATATAGGACATTAGAACATACCATATATCTTGCTGCCCTTCTTCATAACAGCCTGGACCACCCCAGCGGCGCGATTGATATCCAATACTATCCGCAGACATCAATGAGAGCAGTGAACAAGACATTACTCAACATGCCCGTCACATTATGGCCTTTATCCCGCAGCCCATCCAGAATGGCCGCCGGCAAGACGTTATCTGCGCTGACCTGCTCTGGATAGAGTTGATCGTGAACCCGCCCACATTCCACTGCCTCGCTGACATCCATGCCCCAGTCCATGTTCAACAACACCTGCAGTGTCGAAGAAAAGATTTTGGTTCCTCCTGCCCCCCCAACAACCGCATAAAGCGATCCATTGGCGTATTCTAGGATGGTGGGTGTCATGGAAGACAGTGGCCGTTTGCCAGGCTCAGGGTAGTTGTCTGGCCCATCACCAATGCGTCATACTCTAAAAATGGACAGTGACAGGTCGAAGGAACCCACATGGAGAGGGCCGCAATCCAGAATCATTCGGTGTTCCAGGTGTGGAGAAATCGTTCATCTACATTCGGAAATGATGAGAGAATCTTGACTCGGTGCACTAATTGTTATCACCTCGTTGTTCAGGATGACACCTGTCTCTGGATCGAGCACTCGGGAACCAAAGACAGAGTTCACTGTGGAGGTTAGTGCAACGCCCATACCGTCCTTGTCTATTACCGAAACCTGACTCTGTCCACGCAAGGCTAAGCATCCACGATCCATGTGTGACGGAAGACGTACGGTGCCATGATCCATCTCGACATCAAATTCGGGACTGTAATACTCCGGTGGATGAGTCCGATCCTTGATAGCAACATCAAAAACCGCGGAAAGGCAATATATACAAAACCTACATCAGTGAGGTTGACACGGATCAAATCAGCGAACTCTTTGGTCGGAATCTCCGTAATATGAGCCTTGGAGCCAGTGTAGTGGGAGAGGTCTCCTATTCTGGTTCTGGATCACGATTAGTCTTGGCCGCGGATAATGTGTCCGCGCTCCAACCTACCGTGCTGCAAAGCCAACTGTCATGGTTAAAACCTTGAGTAGATGACCCTCACCGCAAACACATGTTACTTACACTTCATCGCCTCCACAATTCTATGCACGTTTAATGGCGTTTGACCCTCACTAACCAGATCAAACCACTCGAGCAAATTCAAAATGTGAAGGAGCACAGGACCAGAAGTAGGAGCGTGTGACGTATGCACTTTCCTATCACGGTAAGTACCACTGAGCGCACGTTCGACCTTGATGGTGTACTTGTCCAGGTCCGCATGTGTCAGGATACCGCCTGTCTCACGAACTTTACGAATAATGGAATCTGCAATTGGACCCTGAGGGATGCTGGCGTTCAATTGGGTCGCCGTTATCCAAGAAGGACGGAAAATCGGACTAAACCTTGTAGAAAGCGCCAGGGCCGTCCGTTGCAACTATGTCGAGCGTATGGGAGTAATTTGTGCGCCGAATCGTGTCTCCTTGAACTAGAAGCCTTCCCGCTGGGGCAAACACAGCGCTCCAGTCCTTGTTGTGGAGCATGAGGTCTGCATAAGTCTGTCATGAATGAGCATCCACAAGGTCTTTATTGGCGACGGCCTGCCTGTATCCTCCTGGCCAGCTCCACGTCCACAGTCCACTCTGCAGCCAGTTCTACGCTCGGCTGAACGAGTCTATTCCAGGGTAGATTTCCCCAACGGCCGTGAGCTTCTTCAAATCCACGAAGTTCACTCGGTACTCCAACAGCCAACCCTCCGTATTTAGCACTGGAGACGTTGACATACATTGTCTTGTTCGAGAGCTCTGGCGCAGTCTCTCGGTAATCAAGAGCAAATACCTCGGATGATGCGCCAGGCGCTTTAGGCGGTATACGAACTGTCATAACTCCACCTCCACCGATTCCCGAGCTAGACGCCGTACCGAAAATGAATGTGGAACTAGTGGGTTTGTCAGCGGTGAAGGGACTCACGAGAACATGTTGACGACGCCGGTGCACAGTGACGCACTGATGGCTGCGTCGACGGCGTTTCCTCCGTCTTTCAACACGTCGACTCCAATGTCCGAGCACCGCTTGTTCTCTGCTGCGACGGCACCGTGGTCTGCTGTGATCAGATAAGCGGGATTGCGGGGAATCTCGGGGGAACGGGTGGAAGTTAGACAAGACGGCAATGGTGTGGTGTGAACGAGAAGCACGACAAGGGAGAGCGAGACGGTGACAAGGAAGGTGCGCTTCCAAGATCTATGAACGCGGGCTTCAACGCGGGTATGCACGGGCAGTGTGTCATCTGGAAGGGCTCCAGGTGTGAACAGGGATGGGAAACGAATATGTTGGTCGAGCTTTTCAGAACTCATCGTGCTGTCTGCAGTTAAACCGAACTTCATAAATAAGACGGACAGGATCGCTTAGATAACGTGTACTCCTCCTACCAATGCGCCGCATAACGGACAACACAAACACAAGGTCAGTCATGTTCGAGCGCTCAGGCTAGCCAGGCTCACCGTAGTCAGTGCCAACGCGTCGCGTAGCCGAATAGGTTTCACTATACCTCTAGCCCATCCCTAACTTCGTGCTCAGCGTTTCTACAGACGTTATTCCAGACTACCCGGCGGCGAAACGTAGAAGAGTAGACGGTCTAAATACGCGTTTCGACCGAATGATCAGATCGGTCAACTCCATGCTTTCCTACAGAAACAGCCACCCAGGCGCAACTCGAAAGAGGATACAATCCTCCAGCGCCTCCTCTATCAGCAGCCACGATGTTCCAAAGACCCCAGTAGACGCCTACGGCGATACTCGTACAGGAAGGCTCGGCAAAGACTTTTCCGTACTGAAAAGGAGACAGCCACGTCCACTTCCTCAGAGAGACTCCGGTGGATATACCATGCTTGCGGTATGCGTATATGCGCCCCGATCTTCAGATTTCTTTCCTATTTCAACCCTAGGAATCAAGGAAACCACTTCCCGACTGGCTTGCTAGCACGTTCTCTTGTTTAGAACCAGGCCATCCCTTGCGGGGACTGGTTTCGCCTTCTCGCATCCATGCCAAGTCGGAATGTGACCCTCCCTCGGTGGAAGCATCGTGTGTTTCACATGAGGGAGAATTATTTGCTTTTTCGCCCCCTGACCCCGACGAACAAGTGGCCCTCGACACAGCTCACCACGCAGACATGGAAGGTGTTTTGCGGCGAGCCGCCTTTGCAGAACCGATTATGTCCAATCTGCGCACCGGGACTCCCGCCGCCTGCTTCTTGCCATTTTCGACTCCGGGCTGTTTCGCCTCAATTCGGAGGTCAAACACTGACGGCATATTCCAGAAACCCTTGGTCGCGCAGAAGACGACTTCCCATGTCATTTATACGAAGCATCCTTCAGCCTTACTTCCGTCGTCTTTACGTCTGGACGATGCGATCGAGCCCCCACACACCAGGATTGCATTTCCAAACCCCGCACAATACGATGACCCCCCCTTGGACACACACGAGCCCGGTATCTATATGAATCGCATTTCCCGAGTACTTGGTGGCGGCGATGATAGTCTCAACGTGTATGCAACTCCAGGACCCACCTTTGCTTGCTCTCGCCCAGCCTACTTTGATTCGCCGACAGAAGATCCTTCGTTTTCTGATCCTCTTCATTCTGAGTCTTGCGATCTCAATGTCGTCGATTTCCAATGGCGTCCGTTCTTGCGATCGAACTGCCAAGAAAAGAGACCACCCATATCGTCTTCGTGCCCGCTTGGATATGCGGTGCCCAATCTGGCGGGCGATCAAAGCGGATGGAACACACGCTTGGCCTCAACATCTAGCGCCTCCCGCGAGGAACTCTCTTGTCGTGCGCAAAGAGAGGTAGCCTTTCTCGACGTAATGCAGCCTAGCAACGTGAACGCGGCCAGGTCGAGCGCTCCCACCAATCCCCACTCGATGTCGACCGATCTGAAGCTAGCATCGACTCCCGAATCGGAAATTGTCTTATCTCCCCTACCTGAGCCCGCTTTATTGATCGCTGACAACGACGCTCGACCTCGTGGAGGTGGAAAAAACATGTATACAAGCGAAACACTTGCCTCGGTAAGTGTACCGTGCAAGTGAGCCACGTTTGTGACCTGTGCCATTTGACATTGGCGAGCAGGCAGGACCGACTACTCCGGAAGCGGACGGCTTTCGGCCCTCTACGCCGCAAAGGCGGCTGCCAGTATCGCCTCCGAGCGCGCCACAGAAGCCGCGATCGAGTCAGTTACACACAATGCCGCATGTGTCTGTGCGCAGCACGTCTCGTACATTGCCTTGGATGATTCCACCACAGTTTTCGGAATGCACCATCGCGCTCGAGAATGGTGTCAACTCGCGCCTTTCGCACGTTTCTGTAAACCTGGACAGCCATGACAGCATCGAGTTTTGGGATGAGAGTTGAAGGCGCTGTGATCGCCGTGCGTTGTTTCCGTTACTAATTGTATTGACCGATGCTGTGGTTGTACGTGTAGTATCGAACGTCTCCTGCATCGCCCAATTTGACGTGATGAGGACACCCCTGTTAAGTGCCTAAATGTCTATGCCACTCTAGGACCACGCACGAGCTGTGAGGTCGGTTGCCCTGGCTAGAGAAGATTCCTCGTTGAGCATAAAGGGGTCGAAAAGTCATGTTTCCAGGGAATCCACAAAACACATCAAACGGTCCACCGGGTCTTCGCCTCGCAAGGTGTCACCGGTACGGCAATTCCACAACGTGCTGTATGACCTGCCCAACAACTGAGAATAGATTCAGGAGTACATCTTGATAACCTGCTGCTGCTGGACTGCGCAGAGGGCATCACTAATTTGAACCGCCGAGGACTAGATGTGGACGCGCAATCGTTCAAATCATGATACAGTCATCGTCTATCGAATCTGGGGCTATGCTGATCAGCGTCAATTACATCGCGACGGCATTGCTCAACTTGCCGTAATCATAGGGGTAACACTTCGCACGTTCGATAGGAAAACGAGTTGGTTGGTTGATTAAATCAATTGAACAATTCTTCAGCGTGTTACGCTCGTCATACGGTGTGACCCAAGGAGTCGCCATACCTGCTGGCGAGCACCCGCGATGACCGTGTACTATGGCAAGCAAAAGAAACACATAAAATCCGCGGATGTGTCATCGATGGTCAGTTGCTTGGTAAACAAGCTCACCTCACCAACCAACATTTACGTCGTACTTACAACGGAATGCCTGCGGTACAAGCAACACGTCTAGATATAAGAGACACGTACCATGGGGAGGGGTCTCGATCAACATGCGCTTCTGGGACGATGATGGGCCAGCTTACGCCCAAACGAAAACAGCAGCAGCGCGGTTGCGAGGAAAGACTTCTGATGGGCGATGGCCGGATCACTTCCCATCCATGGCAGGGTCTCATGATTTTTCGTTTCTCACTTATGAACGTCGGCTCGAGTTACTCCATCTGGAAGACTGGGAGGTTGAGAGGCAGAGTACGGGTTGATCCGCGCGGATGAGGAGCGGCGTCAGCCGTGTAGACCCGAGGGCGCAATGAGCTGATTTGAACATAAAGGAGCCTGGGAATGCCAAGCAGCCCATTGAGATCAGCACTGATACCTAGCAATCAGTATCCATCAGCCCATTCGATAGCGGAAGCTCCTGGCTGATGAGGGAGACAGTTACAGGAAGGAGGTGTCGCTTTCCTTGAGAAAACATGCCACTGCGATGGCATTCTTAAATTCCAAAAGTAGCGCGCCCCTACGGTTTTTCAGGATCAATGAGACTTTTTGGAGCGACTGGATGGAAGGCACCGCTGGGATTTTCGCCTGGGGATCAAGTAGTGTTGATCCCGTTGCCCGGAAAGCGCAATATCAAGTGTCGTTGGGTAATACATCTGATGGTTTCATTTTTCCTTTGCAATTGCGAGTCAGTCGTCTAGTAAGAAGGGGTAAAAAAAGAACAGCCAAGTCAAACGTCAAGCACGTCGGAACCGATCTGACGGAGGCAGATCCTCAATGAGCAAGACAGCATCATTCTACCCCACCGGAACTAATTGCGTTCGAACCGTCAAAACCCGCTGGCAACGGAGGTTGGTGCTTACCCCATCTCCAGGTTGCGCAATGGACTACAACTCCGTGTTAGAGGGTGCGTATCACATGACTGGAGTCGTTGATCCATCTGTGTTGGGCGGAATACTACGGGCATTTGAAGCTGGTGATCCGCAATCTTCCCCAGCGGGTCAAATCTTTGACTTGAATAGAGTAGAAAGGTCTTGAGCTGAAATGCGGCAAACTTTGTAATCGATCACGACGAATGACCATCGATGTGAAAATAATGACTATTGATATTTAGATACATATGCATGATCGTGGTATCCACTCGAGTTTGGGGAATATTCAGCATCTAGTAAATAAGTCTTACCACCCGCACTCTATACCGTTGAAATCTTCCACAAGAATTCCCTTTTCCCCCTTGACCTTGGATAATCTATAGCGTTCTAGGGCATAGATTTCGTACGAGACAGCAGCCAGCTTCATTGCTCGAATATGGTCTGGGCGGGAGTTCGCAGCGATAGCGTGTTTTCGTGATTGCCAAATGCAAGTTGCAAGATTCATACCCGTCTCGGGATCGGGAACTCCATACCAGTACATCAGAAGCTACCAAAAAAAGTCGGTAAGATCAACTAATGGAGGATATGCCAACTCACTCCTCCGTTAGACACCGCTTCCTCGTGTGCTTTTCTGTCTGCCTCGTAAAGTGCTACATGCAAGATGAGACGCGTCTTGATCCGAAATACGGATTTACTTACGGTCGCTGTCGCTGCCCTTTTTTCGTCGGCTACGGAAGGCCACAGCGTACCATTCGCGCTCCTCGTCTTCTGGGAGCTCAAGCTCTGACCAGTTAAAAGCGAGGTGGTAGGGAAGAGCTGCATAACCGTCCGATTGTGGACGGAAGTGGTGCAGTGCTTTGTGGAGCGAGAGCGAGACAGGATCAATGTCTGGGAGGCGTGTCTCTGTGGCCAACGGCGGGGCAGCTACAGAGATGGGCGGAATGGACACATCCTGTGGTAATGAGGAGAGGAGAGGAGGCAAGTATATTACAGTCGAGGATGGTCGAGCTACACTCTCGCAGGTGAATGTGGGGACGACATGGGGGTCCCGTTCCTCGTGGTGGGGCACGGCTTGCGTGTCCTCCGGGGACGAGTCACTGGCAGGCTCGGGGCCATTGTGCAGGATGAGGCCCATTTGGATGTATGAGGGAGAGGTTGGAGTTGGGAGGACCCGCCAGCAGTCCTGGTTTATATAGAGAAGAAAAAGGGAAAAGGATATACGGTTAAGAGACGCGGAATCGATGATGCAATTTTGAATTGCGTGATCTTGCGTCGACGCCATATACAAATTGGTGAACTGGAATCAACCAAGTATCCGAGATACCACTCGGATTTCTAATGCTCTCTTGAGTCAGCCATGAGTCAGCCCCATCAATCTCAGCTGCAAAGATGTCAGATATGGATACTCGCGAGGAGACGACCTGATTACACTTGCCACCGAAAATAATACACGGCATGGAGATGTCTCAACTCTAACTATCACTTGCTTACGTCATTCTCGGCGTTGCGGCACAATTGCAACCTGCCTTGAACACGAATGGCGACCAGAAGGGCTGCAGAGTCCACACTCTACCACGTACATCCAAAGGGTTTTTGGAAGAAGTTTCGTGCGTCACACACCCACGTATCGTTCTCGCTCGCTCACACCTACCAGGCGATGCGGTCGTCGTGAACCCGGAAATTTCCTCAGGGCTCCCGATCCCAGAGCTGAACAGATACCCCCAGCCTGGTTCACGCCCCGAGAAATATTCTACTCCCGCGACAAAAGGTGCCAATAAAGCCTTCATATGCATACGAAACTGACACACGGGCCAGCGTCCGACCCGGCTCAGAACCCCTACTGGAAACGTGATGTTCGACGGGCATACCCACAGCTTTCGGTGGTCACCCAGTCCGACCTGTCGACCTTGCTTATCCAGCATTCTCAACCTCAGTCGTGCGCTGCACCTTTGACTCACTGGTGTTCTGGCATTAATTTACGTTTCAGCATTGCTGCTTCCACTGAAGGTCAGGTGCCTGTAAAGGCCCCGGACGCTGTGGATTTGACCCAAGCCATTACCACCGTCGCTTCTACATCGCCATTTTACAACGAGACGAAACTGCCCCCTAAAGTCCCTACTCCGTTTAAGCGGTGGCGACCGGAGCGTGCGCCTGACGCACCTCACGACCCCAACGCATATTTCCCGATGTTGTTATACAACTAGATTTTGAAGGGTCGGGATAGAATTGTGTTTCGTATCACAAAACGAGAAAAGGTGTCTGAGTTGAAACGGCCAATAGCCAAGGACGGTAGCACTTCATTTCTAAACGTTGGTCGGCGAAAAACGCGTTCTGTCTTGGACCCATTAGAGCGCTTGAAATGCAACGTCAGCACTGCCACAGGAGTGACGATGGAAAAGGCCTCTCATTTGTCAGTCATTGTCGATTTGTCGCCCACTCAATGGCACCTCTCCGCCCAAGCAACCAATCCGTATCCGCTGCCTTTCGATGCCTTTCTGTCTCACCTCCTCGCCTTCTTGAACGCCCACATCGCTTCCAAGCATGAGAACACTTTGGCAGTCTTTGGTGCGCTCCCCGGTAAGAGGTCGGTGGGCCGGTTCTCGCGCCCGTCCACGAGTTGATATACTCCTGGGGAAATCAGTGTCATGCTCTACTCATCGACGGAGACTGCGTCGCTGTCCGACGACGCGCATCTCGATGCGAACTCGTACCCCCCCTTTCAGACGGTCGACACCACGGTCCTCCAGCGCGTCACACGCGAACTGGAGGCGTTGGGTGAATCCGAACAAGAACGTACGCCTGCTTCGTTCCTTATTTGCGATCGGCGCGCTGAAACGACGCCAGCACCGTGCGCACTGGTCAGCGCCCTGACCAGGGCACTGTGCTGTATGCCCCCGCTCCGGATCTTGGCAACCAACCTAATGGACAGTTTCAGATATCAACCGAATTACACATCCGTCGACTTCTGCGACGGAGGACCCGACTATACTACCGGACCCGCGTATACTGATCTTGTCGGTATCTCCGGACTTATCGTCGTCTTATATCCCGATCATGAACTCTATCTTTTCGGCGCAAAAATTGGTTCATCTCCTTCCGTTCACCACCGTGACATGGCTGAGGACCTTGTACAGAAGGTCACAATCGATGTGTGCCAGGTGTATGGACCCGACACGGTCTTTCTTCAACAGGCTGCGCACCTCACAAACGGGTCGTACATCTACCTCGAACGCAGAGACGCGTTGCTCCAGTATTTCATGGTGCGCCCTGTTCCCTATGTCTTATCCTACTGAAACGACTGCAGATGTCTTTCCTTTCCCCTCCGTCGATCCGCAAGGTGCTTGCTGTCCCGACGCAAGACAAGATTGACTTTAGAGCTGCATGCTTCTGTCACAAAAATATTGTAGACATTGGCTTCGTCTGTTCCGTCTGTCTGTCAAGTTCGTACACCCATGCGTGACGAGTGAGATGCTGACGTCGATGATCAGTCTTTTGTCAACCTGTTCCCGTTTGCTCGACTTGCAGGTAGGTTTTCCTTACTCGTGGCGACGTATGCTAACAGAACTGGGTAATAGAACCAAGTTCCCGCTGAAAACGCTGCAACGTCTGAGTGCCGCACGACCAATGCCGCCTTTGGTCAATTCCCGGAGCTCACACCCCCTTGCAAATATTAATAATGGTGCCTTACGGTCTGGCCCGCACTCCACGAACGGAACAGTGAGCTGAGGTATCTCTCTGATAAACACAAGTGGTCGCGTCGCTCAGGACAACTACGACTCTCGGCGTTTCCCTCTTATACGCATTCTACTCATGCAACGGTAGGGCTGTGATATACACGGGCGAGGCATGCGTCGCAAGGACTGGCTGCGAGGCTTTGGGACGACGTAAAATTTTTGCCTGACAATATTTATGTCACATCTCTGAACGCGTAAAGATGCTTACATACCTTTGG